>JAYXIM010042873.1:0-41066 GCA_037575425.1 Anastrepha fraterculus
ATTGTGGTGTGCGTCTTGATGTTGTTCCACAAATGGAGGGACCTACAATTTCAAGCCGACTACGAATGGCAAATATTTTTATGTGGAGCGTTTTCTTGGCAGAAATACTCTCGGCGGCTTGCCATTGCCTGCCGAGGGGCGACCACTATTACAAAAATGTTTTTCTTAATTTTGGTGTTTCACCCAGATTCGAACCAATGTTCTCTCTGTGAATTCCGAATGGTAGTCACGCACCAACCCATTCGGCTACAGCGGAACCACCTTTAGTGATTAAAAATGGTGATAATTTTTTACCATCTAGACGAATCGCCAAAATAAAGGTAACCACGTGCATTATCGTAACTAGTAGAAGGAACGTAAATTGACGAAGAAGCCTTGTGGTGAACTGTTGTTTGAGCTCCTTGGCCTAGGAATACCGCGGTCATATCCATAGCAATCATGTTGGAGAGTTGGTATTTCAAAAAATCGATGCCATCAACAAAAAGCTTAAACGCAAGTGCTTAACAGCTTCACTGCCTTCGAGCTGAAACAATGTTGTTGATCTCCTTAGAGACAGTTGATATCGTTTTAGGAAGTTGTCCAAACAGTGTGCCGATGTTTTAAATCGTTCTGTGGATATATGAACTTCAATTGCTGTTTCAAGGGAAAATTTTTGAATATCAGCCCTGCGCATAACCACAACCATTGCTCTCCTGCCTTCGATCCATTTCGAGATGCAATCTTCCAACTCAGAAAATAGTGGCTGCCGACCTGATCCAACTCTGCGATTTTTCTCATTTCCTTGGGCCCCCAGTTGGCACAGATAATCGTAGTTTACACGCCATTTACGTCCATATGGAGATCCAACATCTTCCCTTTACAGAATGCTAGAAGACTTACACCCCTGAAGTCTTCCACGAATTCCTTTCGGTTCTACTACACATTAATTCTCTTATATATTTAACCAAACCACTTATACTAAGCAAAATCGACTACGGGCTGTTCTTCTTTGAGAACTCACCAAAATCGGCTGCAAACATCTTCCGACCGGTAAATCACTAAGCGGCGCGAACGAATATTTTTGCACTTCGCACAACTCCAATGAAAAACCTTTTAGCAGAAGCTGGCCTACGAACAATTGAAGAAAGTATATATCAGATTCAAGCGATACTCATCCCTAAACTTCTTTTCCCATCCAACTCAATCATCGACAAAGACATCTTAAATATAAACCAATCCAGAAGCTCATAAACAGTTACTTCTGTTCCAAATATTTGGAATCGCCAATAAACTAGAGTTATCTAATCTGATGGTACCAAGCAAAAAAACCCACAATGGGAGATAACGAAAGTATCCTGTGACCTCAGTCTATCCAAATTCGCAAAAAAAACTACAACCACGCGAAGCATTCTTTTCTATATTCCAGGAGCGCAAGACATACTATGAAGCTGACAATTGGACTTTGTGGTTCACAGATGGCTCAAAATCTGATAATATACCAGCCAGCTTTGCGGTAGTTGACACAAACGGAGATACTCTACAGGTGCAAACTTTGCCGGATGTTGTCATCGTCCAAGCTTCTGCGCCATACATTAGGACGGGCATGATGTGAGCCTTGTAGAGTGTTAGTTTTGTTCATCGAGAGAGGACTTTACTGCTCAGTTGACTACTTAGTCCAAAGTAGCACTTGTTGGCAAGAGAGATTCCACCACCACTACACTACCATAAGCCGGGAGCATATACTCCCACAATACCCCAGCGGTGTAGGGAAAATACAAATAAAGCACTTCTCCCGGCTACGTCTTGGCCACACTATTGATACACATCAACACATCCTGACTGGGGAGCCACCTCCTGTCTATGCAAACTGCGGAGAAGTTCTCTCTTTAACCCAAATTGTCAAAAATTGCATAAACATATTTGTTTCTATTATATTTTTCAACAGTGTATATGTGTACATATGCATGCAAACACGGTTACCTGGAAAGCTGCCCTGCAAATGCTATCATTCAAAGTATATGCAGATCAGAATCGTCTGTCATATTTCATGGACAAAAAATTCCTCGCCACAGGCTTGAACAGCCCATTATTGATGTTTATATTTCGCCTTGGTTCAAAGACTTGCAATAAACTCTATGAGTGGGTATTAGCGGTGCATCACCTGTACATTGCTTTCAAATTTTCAAAGTGTACATGAGCCATCTCCACTCTGATTTACAGCTCTGTATTTGCCTAAACCGGCATCAACCTCACCCTACATATTAGCTCATCGCTCTATTTTCGGACAGAAATTTTGTTGGTTATACTCAGCAGGCCTTTTATTTGTGCAGGTTTTCAAAACTAACTCATCAGTTTATCGAAATAAATGCCACCTCAAATTAAATTAATTTCATACGAATATTTTCAGATACACTTTCCGCTCAGTTGCTCTTCTAACCAAATATACGCTGCAATAATATTTTTTGTTAACACACAGAATTACAATTTCCCCCCCTACGCACACACACACACACACACATACTCGTAGATATAATATTTTAGTCCGACTGTGGTTTTTGGCTAAAAAATACATTTAAATGTGGCACGCGTTACATTCATGTAAATGATCGATAAAATTGCAAATTCCAACCGCATTGACCACAAAGCAACAAATTAAATAGAACTAAACCGAAAAATTTCAAACAGAAAACCAATAGAGTAGCACTAAAAGTGGAGAAAATGTAAAATATTGCAAAATATTGAAAGTAATTTTAACAAAAAAAAAAAAAAAGTGGAAACGTTGAAATTGCAATGTGCACAAAAAACAACACAGTTGGAATGCCGATATACCGAAATGCTATAAAGCACCGCAAAGTTTTCAAAATGAATATGGAAGTGTACGCACACACATACAGGTGGATATATTTGGTGGTGAATGCCAGTTTGCGCTAACAAATAAACGTTGAGTTTTTTTGTATGGCAAATGGAATGAAGCTATTTAATAATACATTTGATAGTTTATTCCACTTAGCCTAATTTAATTTTTTGTTATTGGATTTTATTCCATTTATATAGTATTTTTTTCTCCTTTTTTTCAAGGCATTACATTTGAAATTACTGAGATTTTATTTTCATTTTATTTTGTTTTTTTCCACCCTTTTTATTTTTTGATTTTATTTTTTTTGTTTATGGGTAAGACTCCGTCAGAAAATATGAGATTTGCAAGTGGTCTTTCGATTTCTTTGAAACTTTGGGAAATATTAGTTCTAGGTAAGATACATTCGAGCCTAAAAGGATTTTGAAAAATTTTCAAAATTGAGTCATCTACGCCATGTTGAAAATCGGGACCGTGTTTTTTTCAAAAATCAATATTTCTTGAACCGTTGGATGGATTTCAATGCAATTTACAGACAATATAGAAACAAATAAGTAGTTTAAATTAGTATTATGTTAAAAAAAAAATCTCGAAATTTTGACCAAAAAAAAGTGAAAAAAATTTTTTGAATCAATTTTTAGTTGATTTGGCCAGTTTTTTAGATTTTCTGTTATACACGTGACGATTCCTTATGATTTAACCTTTATTTTGAAAAAAAAATTTTATGGTGTCTATAATAGTTCTCGAGATATTGCGATTTTAGTGGAAGCGCGCACCGTGAAGTTTGCGGTTACGCAGCGCGGGAGTAGAAAAACGCGCACAGACCTGCAGCAGTCTGCTCCAGTCACTTCATACAGGAACACATAACGCAGCGCGAACCGTGCGTGCGTACGCGAACCGTGCGTGCGCGCTTCCACTAAAATCGCAATATCTCGAGAACTATTATAGACACCATAAAATTTTTTTTTTCAAAATAAAGGTTAAATCATAAGGAATCGTCACGTGTATAACAGAAAATCTAAAAAACTGGCCAAATCAACTAAAAATTGATTCAAAAAATTTTTTTCACTTTTTTTTGGTCAAAATTTCGAGATTTTTTTTTTAACATAATACTAATTTAAACTACTTATTTGTTTCTATATTGTCTGTAAATTGCATTGAAATCCATCCAACGGTTCAAGAAATATTGATTTTTGAAAAAAACACGGTCCCGATTTTCAACATGGCGTAGATGACTCAATTTTGAAAATTTTTCAAAATCCTTTTAGGCTCGAATGTATCTTACCTAGAACTAATATTTCCCAAAGTTTCAAAGAAATCGAAAGACCACTTGCAAATCTCATATTTTCTGACGGAGTCTTACCCTTATTAATTATTTTATGTTGTTTTATATTTTTTGCTTGATTTTTGTTTTTGTTTCTTTTAATTTAATTTTTTCTATTTATTTATTTATTTTTCTTTTTAATTTTACTCACTTTTGTCTTTATTTCTTTTCATTTAACTTTTTTTACTTATTGATTATTTGTATTTGATTTTTCTCTCATTTTTTTTATTTCTTTATTACTCTTAATGTACTTATTTTATTTGTTTTTATTTTAATTTTATTTTGGTATTTGTTTTCTTTTATTTAGTTTTTTCTATTTATTTTATTAATTTTTTCTCTATTTATTTATTTTTATTTTTTTATTTGCTTATTAATTTTTATTTATTTATTATTTGAAATAATTTTTTAATATTTTTTATTTTGTTCTGCTTTATTTTTATTTTTAATTCTTTTTGTTTTTATTTCTTTCAACTTAATTTTTTCTATTTATTTATTTATTTTTCTTTTCAATTTTACTTTTGAAACTGAAATAAAAACTTTTCATTTTAACTTTTTTCTATTTATTTATTATTTTTATTCGATTTTTCTCCTATTTATTAATATTAGCTTTCATGTACTTATTAAAATTTTTTTTTGTTTAATTTGTTTTTTGTTCTGTATTTTTTGGTTTTTATTTTTTTCATTTTAACTTTCTTTGTTTTTTTTATATAATTTTGATATTTTTTTTTTTTCATTTACCTGTTTTCATTTATTTATTTCTTTTATTAAATATTTTTTTAAACTTTTCTTATTATTTTTTATTTTGTTCTGTTTAATGTTTTTAAACTCTTTATGTTTTTATTTTTTTTTAATTTAACTTTTTAATTTAGTTTTTTTTTTCTTTAATTTAAGTTTGGTATTTATTTCTTCTCATTTCACTTGTTTTATTTATTTAGTTCTTTTATTAAATTTTTTTGCAATTTATTTATTTTTATTTGGTTGGTTGGTTTAAGGGTGACTCCGCATCGGAGTGCCACATAGACCGCAAGTCGGGTCCGTTGTGTTGCCCTAGAGCTCATTATATTGTATGATTTCCCCACCTAACCGAGATTTTTATTATAGATTTTGGTCAAAGATATTAATTCGTTTCGAGAATTTGATGAGAGATTCGATTTTCAGATGGGAGGGTACTGAAAGATTGTCAATTGTTGGAGAGCCTGGAAGAGCGAGTCGACTTCTGGCTAGACCGGGACAACTGCACAGCAAATGCCTGCTCGATACTTTTTCATCTTCGCCCTCGCAATATCTGCACAGGTCGTTTTGAGCTTTAAGTTTGGTTTTTATTTATTTTCATTTCACTTTTTTACTTATTTATTTCTTTTATTAAATTTTTTTACTTATTTGTTTATTAATTTTAATTTATTTTTTATTTTATTCATACTTTTTATTTTGTTCTGTTTTTTTTTAATTCTTTCTATTGGTCTCTGGCGGCAATCGGGTCTGGCTAGACCCCTATGTAGTTACATGAATTTGTATGGGAATGTGTGGTAAATGCGCCATGTGCGATTTGCGATGTTTCTACTCGTAAGGACCTCTTTTTTCCCTTGCAATGGCATCACAAAGGATGAACTAAACTTCTTCGTCCAAGAGAGCCTACCTTCTGGGCAACCATTACAACATAACCTAAGGACCAATGTATTCGATAAAGCCGTCAAAAAATGTCTTCTTCAGTGCCAATCTATATTTTTGAGAAATGAAATGCAACCGTGAATTTTTGCTAAATTCCATCACTACACAATTTTTACATAGTTCACACCCTCCGCTTCCTCCCATGCAGCTCTAAAATTCCAACTATCATCACTTACCTCATTCCCTTCGTCTCGCACAAGTGTAGCTCACCGAAAACACCACATCCCAATTTCTCGACTATCACCAATGATTGTCGCGGAAACTCCTGTACTTGAAAATTGGCCTGCTCCTCATTGACATCAGCGCCACCACTGCTGGCGCCAGTGCCGCTCATGTCCAAATTATAATGATGCGGTTTGATGGCAGCTAAAGTAGCGGCTGAGCTCGAATAACCATAGCCACCCGTAGGCGTTGTAGAACTCGATGCAAGACTGGCTGTGGTCGATGCTAGACTGCCACTACCACCACCAATGCTACCGTTTGGCAGTGTATTGCAAGCGCCTGCACTGGCACCGCCACCAACGACACCACTGCCAACAACAAGCGGTGCATTAGCAGCGGCGTTTGCTTTGCAAATCGCTGTGGTTGCATAGAATTTCTCGTTACTGGTGGTGCCCAATAATGGCGGTAGGGGCGGTATTGGTGGTGGGCAGTGTGTGGCTATTGTTGCTGAATTCGGAGCCGGTGGTGGGGGTGGTGGTGGTGTTGAGTGTGACTGATATGGATGCTGATGTTGTAGCTGCTGCAACTTTTGGCTAGCAGTCGATAATTTCGATTGAAACATGCTGTTGAGGGTGTTACGGGCGCTGGTGCTGTAGTTGCTGCTGCTGCCGCCACCACCGCCACTTGCGCCATATATGGAGTTGGATTTTTGTGCGCTAGGCAGTAGATCTTGCATATGCGGCACTGCATACTCCTGACAAACAATATCGGGGACATCTGGAAGGAAGGAGGGAGAGAAGTTGTAAAAAATTATGAGTGTTAGTAAAATGCGAAATCTTAAATATTATTAAACATTTCATTACATATTTTCCAATTTAACGGAATAAGATAGACTATATAAGAAGAAGATATTACACAAAGTTCTATATCCGTAATTCACTAGTGCCAGCCGCCTTGTTTATAGAATTGCGATATTAAGCCACCGCGTCTAACTAGCCACCGGCGCGGAAATGTGCACAATACTTGAATAAACTGGAGCCCGTCCACATAGCTTCTTTGTCTAGGCAGAGCTTTATTATAAATATATATATATATGATCCTCGAACTCCTAGTTGGAGCGTAGGGCGTCGACAACTCCTCTTCGCCATGGCACACGGTTTTGTGCAAGGGTTCTAAGCTCATTCCAAGTCGTACTCAAGGACCTCATTTCCGCCTTCGGCAAACGGCGCCAGGTAGTTCGTAGTCTACCTAGATTTCTTCCTGTCTGTTGGCAGGGGTTCCATCGCCTGTTTAGCGATATTGTCGTCACTTTTACTCGGGGTGTGACCGATCCATTGCTATTTCCTTCTGCGGTTTTCAGTCGCCACATCCGATTGATTAGCCTTTCTCCATAAATCGGTGTTAGATATAGTTAGAAGCCAAAAAATTCGCATAATGCGAGGCAAGCAGCTAAGTGAGGCAAAATCCTAAATGCGCTGGAGAATTTTCGAGTTCCCAGTATACATTCGGAAAATTGTTGCAAGCTAGTGTAATAGGAGGCGTCCCACAGGGCTGGGCCCAATTCTTAGGAATATAATGTACGATGGAGTCTTGCGTCTCAAACTACTTCCAAGATCCCAAATCCTTGGGTTTGCTGACGACATTGCAATCGTGGTCGTTGCTATATTCCTTAACCAGGCTGAATCAGTCTGCAATTAAGCGGTCGAAATCACAAAAGATTGGCTGTACAATAGTGGTTTAAAAAAAACTGAAGCAATTTTTACCAGTAGCTGGAAAATAGTTGAGACAGCAAATCTCTCGAGTCTAAGCTGTACATCAAATATGTTGGCGTAATTATCGACCATAGGTTGAGCCTGAAGCAGTACCTAACACACGCCAGCGATAAAGCAGCGAAGGCTGTAACAGCACTAGCCCGGAATATGATGAATACGAGAGGCCCTAGTAGTGTGATATCATCCATTTTGTTATATGTTGTATCGGCCTGGGTCGAGGCAACGAACTGCAGCTCATACATGAAAGGCATTAAATCGGTATACCGGTTATGTGCCCTGAGGGTATCGTTTGATTTCGAATATCTCCAAATGGATAAACCGAAAGCATGGACAGATAGACTTCTACATGACCCAAGTACTTAGTGAGTATGGATGCTTTAAATCTTATCTGCATAGATTTAAGCATAGAGACGACCCGTTCTGCATTTTTAGTGACAATTTAGTTGAAGAAGCGGAGCATCTTTTCTTTACCTGCCTTCGTCTTGGGCTGGACAAAGAAGGTTTGAGTGATAAGGTTGGGAAGCCAATAATGGTTTATAACCTAGTAGATATTATGCTGGACTCAGAAAATCAATGATCCGTTGTTAGTAGTATGGCAACAATAGTAAGTACCAAACTGCGTCTCGCTGAACAAAAGCGCAGATCTTCATAAAGAGGAAATAGGCCGTTAACCCATCAAAATAAATATTTGCACAAATTCAAGTACAAAACTAAAAGAAAACTATTGGGTTGGGGAATAAGTTCGTAGTGTTTTTACCGAAGACTTTTATTTAGACAAAGAACAAAAACTACATCAATGAGTTAGTCAATTATATATTCGGCTTTGCTGGTTACAACATCTTCCTGACTCTCGACCAATTTGTTGATACCGTTCCACCAAAAATCGCCTGATCTGGTGTCAAAGAAGTTTTTGAGACAGTTTTTAAGGACCTCTTTGTAATCGAAGGTTCATATGGTTTGATGAGGAGCGGAAAAGATTGTATCGGTTGGTGTAAGGACCGGATAATGCGGCGGATGCTGAAGGACCTCCCATTCGAGCTTTTGGCGTGCGACTACAAAAAGCGCCGTTCATGACCGAGTGTTGCTCGATGGCGTGCGAGATGCTCAGAAGCAATTTGAAGGTGACGTTCTTTGTTTTTTGTCGTTGAGCTCCTGAGGCACCCAGGCTTCTAAATCCCATTGAATGAAGGTGATTGGGAATCGTTTTATGATTGCAATTCATTTTTCCATCAACGGTCCGCGCGCTCTGGTGTTGTCAAAAAAACAAAAAAAAAAAAAAAAATTATTCAACCGAATCGTTATACTGATTCATAATTTTGTTGGTTTTTCTATTTCAGATAAATAGAAAAGAAAAAATGGACAATACTGGCCAGGTCCAATTTTTCGGGAGGGTCAACTTCAGCCCCATTTTTAAAATTATTATAATTAAATTTTTTTCTGTAAAAGAAGTTAAATAAAAGGCCAAAAAAATTTAAATATCCTTTTTAATTTTTATTTCATTCAAAAAAAAAAAAAAAAAAATTCCTGAAAATACCCCAAATTTTCGAGCTCTAGACCACCGGGGCCCCTTAAGATCAAAAGAATAGACAAAGAGACATTCTAGCAGCTAAAAATGTCATCGTTTAGGATATGAACGAGTAGCTGCCACCTTCGTGGCCCAAAGGTATCAAATATCAGACTTCCGAAGAAAGGCTTCCTACTCGAGTGTGGTAACTGCATAGGCATAACGCTACTCATCAGTGTCTACAAAATACTAGGAAAGCTGAAGTACTTCCAAAGCTCTTTAAGAGATTAGAGAGCGGAATTCCGCGCCCAGCGCAGCTTCGGCGACCAAGAAAATACCACACGTGTTATTGTCGAGCAATCGGTTGAATGGCGCTCGGCGCTGTGCTTGCTATTCATTGACTTCAAGAAGTCATGCGACACCTTTAAATGCAGCGGAATTTGGCAAGCATTGATTAGACGAAGAATCTGATCAATAATAAAATTTATCGCCCTTACTCTAAAAATGTAAATTTTTCTGCTGAATGAGAATTTTCTAAATCGGGAAGTTAGATTAAACACAAATTGAGAAAAGTGAAAGAAACTTTGTCAAATTTTAATGGAAGGTGCCAGGGTATGTGCTTGAGACCGTAAGTAATGTGATGGTGCTGTGCACTTTATGAAATGTATGCTGTTGCTTAGCCGAGCTCAGATTTTAGGTCATATGGTACTAAATTATTCCGCGCTGTTCAAAACTAGACGGTAATAGCTGGGTCTACCCAAATCAGTTTGCGGATGTCGAACTCAAGTGGCTGTTGAGATTCGTAACGGATAGTAGATGATACAACAAGGGAGAAGGATGACTCTAATCTGAATGTGGTTGAATGTGAAAGTGTGATTTATCAAAGGAATAATTGCTCGCAATGGTAATTTATACCTTCCACCAACTTGCTTTGTGTTGTGCCCCACCTAAGTTCGATAGCTCGATTTGGTTTAGTTTTAATGAGATTTTCAGTTGTTTGTTGGGAGGTTGCTTAGGGTTTTCAATTATTCGTGATTTTAGTTTTTCTACGCTTACACAGCTACTAAGCTCGCTAAGTCACAAATTCAAGCTGTTGCTGCTGAAAGTACGAGTCTGCTCCTTTGATTTCAGCCACAATTCTCGTTGAAGTGACGCATACCGAGGTTTCAAAATGCATTTGTAAAATTGAACTCTCTTGCAGCAACTTTTTTAGCTCAAGCAATTGGTACTCAATGTTTGCTTAGAGAAAAAATAACAGTAATTTCCATATAAATAATGTCACCGCTCCATATATTTTGATGTATCCGGTATAAAGAAAAATACTTTATTTTTCCTACACAAAACCACTTAATGTTTTGGCCATTTAATATTTTCATTTCCAGTTAAACCGCTAAAATGTGTTGTGCGCTCGTTTTTATGAATAAAATGAAGTTTACGAAATTTACAGAAAAAAAGCAAAACATAAATAAAAATTCTATGAAAACTATGAGCAAAAAAAGCAAGAAAAAAAAACATCATCGCTTTGCATGTCGGCCAATAGAGCTTAGAGTGCAATTTAAATTCCATTTCAGCTGACATTTTCAGGATTTGCATCTACACGCAAACATAAACAAGAATGCGTGCAAATGCATGCACAATAAAATGCAAGAAGGATATTATTCATGCATATGCATACATATAAATTCATACCTCGCACACACACACACACACACGTACGCAATTTGCAAACAAATCAGCATACAAACATAAAAATCAAAACTTTTCACAACACCAACAAGAGCAAATGTGCATGTGTGCGTATGCAGTTTACTCAGTTTACATTTATATGCGCATACAGCTGTAACACACACACACACACACATCAATGCGCGCTATTCGTGTGCGTGAGTATGTTCGGGCGAAATTTTGTACGCGTGAGCGCTACAAAATCCTTAAATTCAATTACCATTCGAAACTTGGCGCCACAAAAACATGCAATGCAAAAATAAAATCACTTGCATTTACATGCAGCACAACAATAACAAAAACAACAACACATCTGCTGCAATAATGACAAACAACAACAACAACAGCAGCGGCGGCAGCAGCAGCAGTAACAATAATGCCAACACACCATCACTTTCTCGCTCTCTGGTGAAATTCAATTTCTTGTACCATTCCCCGCATCCCCGCCGCCCCCTCAACCAGTGTTGCTGGTACACTTTTACTCATATGCATGCAAGTTGCGAAGTATAAGTGGACTAGTTGAACACTTGTTTGTTGCTCATACGACATGGCGCACCATTGACTTCCCAGCAGTAAACTGGATCATTGGCTGATCAAACTTTTGGCAGCAGAGAAAAGCGAATGCACAGAAGATAATAGAAATGTTAGAAGTATTTCAAAAAGTATTACTACGGATATTCAATTCAGTGATATTGAATTTTGTTGAATGCTTAAATATTTGTAGCACTGTTCATGGCGACTATTGTGAATCTATTACAAAGTGCGATATATGAAATCAGATATGAAGAATTCGATAAACTATATACCTACATATATCCCATATAGTGTGCATTCAAAACCCATATTTCTATTGAAAGATTTGAATGAAAAACGAGGACAAAAACTTAAGAGCTTGAAAATTGAAATTTGAAAAGGTCGAGCCAAGGAACACTAGAACATTTAGTGGCTCCTAAGATACTCAGGCTAAAAAGCCAATTGTATTTAAAGCTCTGGAAAGAGGGTAGATAGTGAAGGAGGGAAGGAGTAAAGTATTAGAGAAAGAGATAGGAAAGAATAGAGATAGAGATAGAGATAGTTAGTCCTGTGAGAATTTTCCAGATTGTAAATGACTGTAAATGCCTTCCAGTTTTAGAGAACGAATATTACTAATTCTCACGACATCGGAACCCAAAACTCGTAGCCGTGCTCTAGCTAGGGCAGGACACTCATAGAGAAAGTGTTCAGTGCTATCCGCCTCCTCCAAGCACGACAGGCACATTGGGTCCCCAGTGATTCCAATGGTGGTCACATGCTGACCCCATGGGTTGTGTGCTGTAATGATACCGACCATCAACCGAACGTTTTTCCTTTCAAGTTTTAACTTTAGAGATTAGTTTTTAGGTGTTTGACCAGAGCATAACTATGAAAAACATTTTTGGATTCATGTATACTCTCCTCTTTCATTTGATGTCGACATATCTATATATACAGGGTGCACCATCTTTTATGTCAGTATGTAAGCGCTATATAACTTTGTCATTTACTAACCGAATGACTTCAACATACATGCTTTCGATACGTCAATTCAGTACAATTTCAGCTATGGATCGCTTGACACAGAACCAACGCGCTGAAATAGTGACGCTATACATCCAAAATAGTCGGTCTATTGTTCTAACTCAACGCACATATCTCAAAAAGTATCGCGGCAAACAGGCACCGTCTGAAAATATGATACTATTCGTCGTTTGGTGTCGAATTTTTTTGAGCACGAGACAGGGAGGGAGCGCGTTGCCCAGGAGCCAGCAGTGTCGTATCGTCATCGCGCTCAGCATTTTGGCGTCAGTGAAACCACAATGCGGCGCATTTTAAAGGATGATTTAAATTTGTTTCCCTATAAAGTGCAATTGACACAAAGAATATGGCCGACAGACCCTTCACGCCGCTTGGAATACGGCCAAACAGTTGATCGAATGGTTGACACTGAACCCAATTTTTGGAAGCAAATTTTAATGACTGGCGAGGCATATTTTTACCTCTCGGGAAGCGTGAATAAACAAACTTGCCACATTTGGGGAACTGAGAATCCACACGAGATCCATGAAACGTTATTGCATGACCTGAAAGTAACTCTTTGTACTGAGAAAACGAAACGGTCGATGGAAGCCGATATTGATGGATGTGGGGTGATTATGTCTGCCCGCAAATGCGTGAGAATGGTTTAGACGGTTACTGGTTTCAACAAGACGGTGCACCATGCCACACTGCGCATGCAACAATTGAATTTCTGCAACGAAAATTTCCGGCACGTCTAGTGTCAAAAAGAGGCCACACCGACTGGCCCCCCAGATCATCTGATTTAACCACCTCAGATTTCTTTTTGTGGGGTTATCTGAAAAGTACGGTTTAAGCCAACAAGCCGCAGACTATTGACCAGCTTATGGCATACATTCGTGCCGAAATCGACGCTATAAAACCCGAAATGCTTGACAAGGTGATGACAAACGCAGGAAAGAGATTGCAGTTTGTGACTGCTTTAGGCTGGGTCGATTTGTGGGGAGGCAAAAAAATCGCCCATTGCTCTGTAAAAATCATATTCTCGGGATCAAAATAAGAAACTTTGAAAAGTACGGTTTAAGCCAACAAGCCGCAGACTATTGACCAGCTTATGGCAAACATTCGTGCCGAAATCGACGCTATAAAACCCGAAATGCTTGACAAGGTGATGACAAACGCAGGAAAGAGATTGCAGTTTGTGACTGCTTTAGGCTGGGTCGATTTGTGGGGAGGCAAAAAAATCGCCCATTGTTCTGTAAAAATCATATTCTCGGGATCAAAATAAGAAACTTTGCCGAAGGAACCTACCTCTAAAACGAATTCTGATGTCCCCCAATTCGGGTCGAACTTTTTAGTTTCTTTTCTCATGTAAAGGCCAAAAATGTTGATATTTTGAAATGATTGAATGGGGAACCCCCAGGGGAGTTCCAGAGGGTGCGCCACTGGCATGGGTGGATCGGCCGTTCAAAGTTAGTGGGGGTCGGTCGTACATTTGGGCTTGATTGGAGCACTCTAAATGGGTCAAAGTGGGATTTTTCGTTCGACCCAAATTGGGGGACATCAGAATTCGTTTTAGAGGTATGGTTCCTTCGGGAAAGTTTCTTATTTTGATCCCTAGAATACGATTTTCACAGAGCAATGAGCGATTTTTAAATCGACCCGCCCTATTGTATATATGCCTATAATTGGTGCGTACACCCCTTTTGGGTGTTTGGCCGAGCTCCTCCTCCTATTTGTGTCGTGCGTCTTTATGTTGTTCCACAAATGCAGGGACCTAGAGTTTCAAGCTGACTCCGAATGGCATATAATTTTTATGAGGAGCTCATAAAAAGTTGGCTTAAGTGACGCATAGTGCCAAAGTTACTGATTTCCATTCAGTGAGCTTCATCGCTGAACAAAATTTTCTTCGATGCGTCGGGCGAACCGAACCATTATTTTCGTAATAAATTTGCACGATTTGCAAACGTTGTTCAGGTGTAAGTCTATTCATTATGAAATGGCAAACCAAACTGAGCATAAATCAAGTGACAGCTGTCAAAAAGACCATCTACGAAAAAAGTAGTGCCAACTTGAAAACCTAACCTCTAAAAAAACACCCTCTACAAGGTGGTGCAAAATTAATCATCCAACTTCTTTTTTTTTGAGTAATCCAAATTTTAATTTCTTTTTTACGCACTCCATTGCTTGTCCATTGTTGTAACATATGCTGCAGCTGTCGAGTTCACAAGTGTCCAATATGATTGACGTACGACGCCATTTGCAAAAATTATAAATATTCCGATGGGTGATTAATTTTGCACACAAATACAAGCTCTCCAGAATAAGCTTCTTTGGGCTTTTGTGACATATTTATGACCAGTTTTACGGTTGGAGAGATGTCGCTCTTGAGAGTGAAAGTTATTTCAAAGAATTGATTAACCGAACTTAATTTTACATTTTTTTTAGCTACTGAATTATTACTTCGGGTTTTCTCGGAGTTTGAACGAAAAATTTTTATTTTATTTGGTCAAAATCAGGACTATTTCTGTAATTTCTACAAAGAATGGATAAAAAGAAAACTCTTTTTGTACTAAATTCGGCGCTGTGGTTTGATCATCAAAATGAAGAAGACTTTGCCGCTTACATCCTTCGTTGGTTGTTTTGGTCGAGCTTCTCCAATTTGGGTTGTCTATCAAACACAATCTTTGCGAAACCTCTGACTTTGCAGCCTCTGACCTCCAAGCATTGCAGGTTTTCATCAATCGTTACTTCCGCAATATTTACTCCGACACCTAAGCGGCAATAAGGGCCCTCGGGTCAGTGACGGTGCTTTCGAAACTGGTCAAGGAATGCTTAACCTCACTTTCGACTGCGTCCGAATTCTTTGACATAAGCCTCATCTGGGTGCCTGGTCATAGCGACATTATAGGAAAATGTATGACGTATGAGCTGGCCAGACAAGGGACATGTGAGGTGATTTCCCCGCGAAGGGAGAGAATTGGGACTCCTCTGACTACCTGTGGTCTGCTCATGGAAAGATGGGCATCGCACCAACTCAGCGAGCATTGGACAAGTACACAAACTTGTAAGGTCGCCAAATCCTTTTGGCCATGTGTGGCCCGGTGGCGCTCGAGCGAGCTTCTGAGGTTGATAAAATATCAGCTTTCGAATCTCATGGGTTTTCTCACATGTCACTATGCCCAAGGAATGCATGCTGTGAGACTTGGAATCACCTCGAGTTCTTTTTGCGCTGGATGTAAGAGGGATGAGGTGGAATCATCTCAGCACTTTCTCCTTAGCTGCCCTGCTCTGGCGGGGCTAAGATCCAGACATCTTGGCTCTCACTTCTTTGCTACGCCTGCTGATATAGCTGGCGCTGACATTAAAAATCTGATGAATTTCATCAGCAGCACAAAGCGGCTGACGCAGACGCAGCATAGTCATCGTTCGTAATCCGCACCTCCTTCATAATGGTATCACAAAGGACAAATCCATTTTTTCTTCGTCCAGGTGTGCTCATTCCTTCCATACCAACCTAACCTAACCTGTCTCCGCAAAATATAATTTTCTGTCCTAAAATTATCTCAAACACAGATCTGAATCCTGAAAAGGAAATGGGGCTAGCTCGGTCACGTGTTAAGAAGAGACTGGAACCCTCAAGGCAGCCGTCGAAGAGTCAGACCAGCACTGACCCGGAGGAGGAATCAAGAAGCTGACCTATTCAAAACCAACCAAACTTGAAGTTAGATCAAGAGGTTGATGCATGACAGAGGGAGTCCGAGAAAGCTTATCGCAGCCCTTTGGGCCAAGCAAGGATGCCTCTAAGGAGGTGTTCTTTCTCCGCTGGTCGTAGACTCTCTACTAGCGGAGATGCAGGAACTCGGTTTTCATGTCCAAGCATATGCGGACGATGTCTGTGCGCAAACATCGGATAAATCCTTAAGGAGGCTTTGCACGAAAGAGCAGAGGATTCTGGACACAATCGATGACTGGTGCATGAGACGACAAAGTCTTTTCGTTAATCCAAACAAAACAACCATAGTCTTGTTTACGAGAGAACGGAAATTGGATGGACTCAGTCTTCCAACACTGAAAGGTGTGACCCTTGGTCTTTCCGATGAAGTTAAATATCTAGGAGTGATCTTGGATAAGAAGCTGACTTGGGAGACACACGTTTCACTGAAGGTTAGTCGCGCATTAAGGTTTTTCAGCAATGCCGCAGAGCCTTTGGTAAAACCTGGGGTCAGAAACCTGCTGTGGGGTTATGGATATACACAGCACTTATCAGACCAATCATCACTTACGCCTCAGTGGTCTGGTGGCGACGGAGCATGGTTAAGTTCAGAATCATCTTTTCAGAGCTTTAAATACAATGGGCTTTTTAGCCTGAGTGTTTTAGGAGCCACCAAATCCAATCAAGGAGCACCGGCTCGATCTTTTCAAATTTCAATTTCAATGTCAAAGGTAAAACGCCCTTAGTTTCATATCCATATGAATAGTGTGAAGTACATAGAACATCTAGATTTCGATGATAATTTCGAGAAGAACTGGATTTTCCAGCACGACAACGCAGTCGTTCATGCCTCTAAAGCAACGAAAGCGTTTTTGGTTGCGAAAAAATATCAATTTTAGAATGGTTTGGCTGCAGCCCTGACCTTCACTCAATCGAAAATGTATGGGTAATACTTTCTCAATCGGTTTTCAAAAATGGAGATCAGTTCGATAGCGCTAAAAGCCTTGGAAGTGCGATTCATGTCGAATGGTCAAAAATTCATCAAAATATTATAAAAAACTTAAACAAATCGATGACTCGACGACTTCAACAAATTGTAATCAAAGGGGGATCCAACACAAATTAAGCTCTAAATTATAAACTAACCCCAAGAAAACTATTTGTTTATTTTAAATACAAAAACTTCGGTCTCATGTTGTTGTTGTTAAAGTGGTTGAGTATTTCAACGTTTTACTGCCACCATCCTCGTATATATAATGATGTTTTTTTTTTCGTTTTTTGTTCTAAGTCAAATCCATTTAGTGAGGTCCAAGTATAGCAGCAAATTCTTTATCTCGTTGTCTGAGATCTCATTAATTTGCTGCAGGAAAGGCTTACCAAAGGAGCGGAGTCGTGCCCTAGCTAGCCCTGGACATTCACATAAATAGTGGAAAAGACTTTCCTTCGTACCTTCCGCTTGACAACTCCTGCAGATAGGATTGAAGGGTAGATGATTGAGTCTAGCTGCATGATCCCCTACTTTCCAATGACCTGTAAGGGCTGCAGTGATGCGTGAGATGTTTGGCCGAGAACATCCTAACAGATCATTCGTCCTATGGATTTTGTATGACGACCATGTGTTTTTTGTGGTAATACATGTAGTTAGTTGATTCCATCTTCTTTCGGCTAAAGCATGATAGTGTGAAGCAATGGATGCTTTTAATGTGTTGAGTGGGGTGGAGACTGCCACCGCCTCTGCTATTGCTATTGTCGAGCCTTTTCTTGCTAGCTCATCCGCTATCTCATTACCCAGTATGTTCCTGTGACCGGGAACCCATATCAGAGTGGTTTCAAGCCAATGGCTAAGCATTTCCAGCTCCTCTCTACACTGTAAGACTAGTTTGGATGAAATGGAGTTGGAGTCCAAGGCCTTTATAGCTGCTTGACTGTCTGAGAAGATAGCTACTCTTGCACCAACTTCCTTGTAGAGTTTTAGTGATTTGCATGCTTCTCTGATCGCTAACATTTCTGCCTGGAACACATAGTCAAGAAGACGAATTGATTGGGATAGGTTGAGTGGCTCCGAATGGAAGCCAGCTCCCACACCACAGTTCATCTTAGAACCGTCAGTATAGATTTTACTTTTCTTAGTAATTAATTTGAGTTTCGTAAATTAATTTAGTTTTCGTGCTTAATCTTGCATATTTTTAAAAATTTTATCATTAAAATTGTAAAAATTAAAAACGCAAATTGTTAGCCCTGAACTGATAATAAAAATATAAGCAATTTAGTTGGTAATATATTTTTCTACCGGTGTAATCTACATATCAATAAGGGATTGCCAGTTTTTTTCCCATTTCCTATGCTGGGTAAATTCTTCACTGTATTGCAAATATACCAATGCGTGTGTCTACATGTGTTTGTGCTTCAAATCTGCATACATTTGTTCGACTGCCATCAAACTCTAAGATATTAGATATTCGTTGTTTTTCTATTTAATACTCTCCTGTTTGTGCATATTTTCTTCTTCTTCTGCTGCTTCTTCTTCTTGCCAATCTTCTTCTTCTCCTTTAAACTACTGCTGACTGAAAAACTTTTCCCATTTACTTAGTTTTCTGAACTAAAAACAAACAAAAAAAATTAAATTAATTGCAACCCAGAAAATACACATTTGTGACTGTCCTCTGCCAGCAACAGCTTACCTTTGGAATGACTTTATAAGCACGGCTATTTGTGTATACACAGTTATGTACATTTGGTTTTATAAATATACATACATAAAGCAGATTTCTCTTATATTTTTGCAAACATTAGGGTGGTGCACAAAAAAGTTGATCATAATTTTTTCGCAAATTCGGATATAAAATTGTTGAAAGTTAATATTTTGCAGTGACTCTTCAGAAATTATCAGACTTTGAAAGCGCTGCTTAACAAGTTTACATCTGTCGATTGGAGCAAGAAGTCCAGTTCATATTCTTCTAAGTAAAGGGTGGTTAAATTTCAAGGGCGTGAGCCCCACCTAAACGTCAACGACACCGTTGGATTCATGTCTTTGAGGTTATTTGAAAGAAAAGGTGTACGTCGATAAGCAAGCAACAATTCAAGAGCTAAATGATGCGATAATTCGGCACATTAACGGCATAGAACCTCAATTATGCTTCAGCGACATCGAAAATTTGAACCATCGGATGGAGGTGTGCCGCCGAGGCCGTGACGGCTATTTGTCCGATATTTTGTTCCATGCATAATTTAGCTATACCAATATTATCATAATAAAGAGAAGTGACAATAATTTCCTAAAAAAATTGTATTTTATTCAAAATCAGCACCGGCCCTTGAAACTTAACCACCCTTTATATCTTAAGTAGACCGTTTTTGTAGCACAACGTAATAATCGAACACATCTCAGATTTTTTCACAAATTTCCTACTTTAGGTCAAAGAAATCATGTAAAAAGTGTTATAAGTTGAGTTCTGATAGAAATTTGTTGAAAACTGTTTTGTAGTAAAATTTCATGTACATCATTTTTGCCGAGTATTTAAATCTCCTAGTGTCCCTTTTTACAGGTCAATTTGATCCCATTTTCTAGAGAAACCACAAAAGTCCTTTTAAATGGGAAGTTTGAAGAAAAAAATATTCCACGAAAATATTTATCAGAAAATTTCAGTTGAAGTTATGTCAGATAAGAAAGCCGTATTGACGGCTACCATCGAAAGTCAAGATGCAGGATTTGCTTCAATGGAGGTGGTACGTGGATTCCGGGTGATCAAATGCGACGATCAGTTCTCTGTTGATTTCCTTCAAAACACTATTAGTAAAACCCAGAGCGACTAGGAAGGTTTGAGGTTAAAACTAATTCCAATCAGCGAGATTCTACGACGGCTAAGGGCTCGTATCCGGATACCGAACATGGGGTTCGAAGCTAAGCAACTAATCGCATACTTGCAAGCAGATAACCGCACTGTTCCGATGGATGACTGGAGCATCATAAAAGCGGAGGCTCCTCAAAAGAAAAGCATGCCCTTTCTTCTCCAAATCTCGATGGAGAGTATTGAGCCACTTAAAAAAGAGGACAACAAACTTCGGTTCGGCGAAAGGAGGAAACCGCTTGTGAAGTTATTCCGTTATGCATATCCGGAGGAAGCGCAGGACAAGGTTGATGATGCTACTGAGTTGCTCACGTATATGCAACTGAAAGACGCCGGTTCTAGCCCAATTGATGGCGCTAACGAGTAGCATACGCGTATGCAACTTAACGCCAAAATCCCTAAAAACAAGCAATACTATCGGTCTCAAGTTTGTCCTGATCAATCTGCAGCACTCTAGGACTGCAACGGATAACCTGGCTGTTCTCCTATCGGAAGGGGACGTAGTCATCGTACTGATACATGAATCCAGAATGCGGAGCACTGAGGCAAGCGGTTTCTCTCTCAAGCACTGCAACTTGTACTAAAAGCGGACCCAGGGTAACCTCAGTGCATGTATTGTAACAAAGTACCATCTAAATATACTTTTAATCCCATGATCTGGTCGCCCATCAACGTCTTCAATGGATGAAAACGTCAACAAAGTCAAGGAAATGGTGCTGCAAAACCATCATTTAAGTTTGAGGGAGGTAGCTTGCGACCTTAGCGTGTCTCACGTATCAATTCGCAACATTTTACACCATCAATTGGGCATGAGACGAGAGGCTGCTCGACTCGTTCCGAGAGAGTTGAATATCTTTCAAAAACTTCATCGGAAGAAAGTGGCTGAAGACATGCTTGAGCAAGTGAATTCGGACCCAACGTTTTTCGAGCGCATCATAACAGGTAATGAGACGTGGATGTATGAGTGTGAAATGCAAACCAGAGAAGAGGCAGCTGAATGGTGCTATCCACATGAGCCGAAACCTCAAAAAAAAAAAAACTACAAAGTCGGGCAAAAGTGAAAGTCATACTATTCTTTTTCTTTGATTATCATGGTGTTGTGCACTCGGAATTCGTTGCAAATGGTCCTACGGTAAATAAAGAATATTATTTGCAAGTTATGCGACGTTCGAGAGAGACTGTGCGTAGAAAATGGCCTAATGGATCTTGCACCATGATAACGCATTGTCTCTCAAGGCTTATATTGTGAACACTTTTTTGCCCAAAAACTCGTCAAATATCGAACAACCACCATATTCACCGGATTTAGCCCGCTGTGACTTTTCCTTTTCCCAAAACTTAAATTGCTTAAATTGTGCTTTGATGACTGGACTAATCGTTGGCATATGTGTATTGCTTCGAATGGAGCCTATTTGGAAGGCGATAAAATAAATTTTGATGATTAAACAACTATTTTGCGTTTTATTGAGCAATTCCCGGTACTTTTTTCATAGAATGTAATTTTAAAATTTCAATTTCAAGATATAAAAATCGCAATAGAAGCGTATACTGGACCTGTCTGAAATCTTCAAGAAATTTTCTATTTATACCAAATTACATGGAACATTTCAACAGCCAATCGAAAAAGATAAAAAATCAAAAAAAAAAAAAAAAATTGCATATCCTTTTTCAATATACTTAGAAAGGTCCAGATGGGTTCCGCAATAATGATTTTATACTTCGACTTTTTGTGCACCACCCTAATATACATACATATATACATAGGCATCTTTTCCTATTTTCCATTTTGCCAGTGTCTGCTTTCATTGCATTAAATTCACCCAAAACAAAATCTGCATTTTCTTATGCTGCTTCCTCTGCTTACTCGCCTACATCCTTAGGTTCAGCCTAGTAGCGGTAAGAAGTTTGCCCTGCGCACGAATTCGGTTTTAAGCCTTTAAACTTTTTAATTTTAAGCTAAAACTTATGCTGCTGCAGATTGCTTTTTCTACTCTAAGTATTTTATAGTCATTTGGTTTTTTGTTTTTGGTTTCTTTCAGTTCTCGGCGCGGTTTCTTATGTATTTTTGCTGTTCTTGTTTTTCAAGCTGTGCAAGTTTCTCAGGTTGTAGGGCTTTTAAGTTTTTTCCGTTTTTGTATCCAATTTTTATGTATCAGAAGTCAATCGTCTACTAACTAGTAGCAAATATTATAAAAGCTCAAAGATCCTCATTAGATAAATCAAAGCATCGAAGAAATTGTGGTGAGTGTTCTCAATAAGGCCATCCATCAGCATGATTTTTTGCGAACGTGTGTTTGAGTGGTCATACTGGCGGAGGTGCGATGAGATGATATTAAATGTTAGGCCCAGTTTGTCAGTAGAAATGCTTGATTAAGTGAATAAGGGAAGCTTTTTCTATAAATTTTAGCTCCTTCCTTACATGCTTAGCACCACTTGGATAGGAAATTTTTAGCGCATACCAAAAAAATAAATAATAACAATAAAAATAATAAAAATAAAAATTGAAAAATTTAAATTTACTTAATATTTTGTGAAAGTATTCCTATAGTAATAAAACTCTCAATTCATTTGCAAACGTTAACCCGAATTCTTTTTCACCGCCTACGAAAAATCTTCATGTCCTGCCCTGTATTGGGGCGAAGGTGGCGAAAATGGTTAAAATATATGTCTCAGCGAAATGAAAAGTCAAGACGTTAGTGTAAAATTTCACGAAAAATATTATGGTAGAACATTTTAACACATTAGCTGCCACCTAAAAGGGACATTTTGACTTTTACCTCAAAAATCCACTCAAAAACAATTGTAGAAAGTCGTTAGAGGGTTAAAACATTCCAAAAAATTATTCTTCGGAAAATTTTACTAATGATCTTCTCAGGCACAATCTTCATATCGCCAACAGAAAAATCCTTAGATATGCTAAACTAAAACTACCTTCAATACGTAAAAGGAAGTAAGTAGAAAGAGTAAGAAAAGATATACATAAATATTTCAGTAAAATGTTTATCAAATTCTTTTCAGTTTATGTGTCTTCAGATAATTTACAGCGCTTTTGAAAAGTATTTGTGGGTTTGATAATAAAATAAAGTAATAAAACTACTAACAAAGGCCCTGCTCATCGTGCTGCAACTAAACATAACTCCTTTCTCATTTTTATCGAAGATATTTTAGAAGTTTAGACCTTTAAAAATATGCCCTTCAAAGGATTTGTCAAAAGTCGAATTATTTTCGGAGATACAGAGGTTTTTGTGACGTGGCGTCTAAGCCGGCCGAGTCGAGCGAATCGCACAATGAATGGCAGATGTTACCGGAAGACTTGAGGACTCGTTCTTTCCAGGAAATCTTTTGTATATATACACTTTATACTTCTATAATATATACCTGGAAATACATATACCGCCGATTAATCCAGAGTGAGTAGTAAATATTATGATCTAAGTTATTCTATTGGAATTGTTGCTCAAACTTCAAACGCGATTTTCTCAAAACTACTTTTTTTGAGATGGTCGTCCTGATATCTCAAGTTCTAGTTGACCGATCGCTTTGAAGTTTGATAAGAATTTTTTATTATACATCTGTCCTATCAGAAAATGCTATAAATTTTGCGATTGGCCCCTAATGTCAGTTCTGTTTGAACATTTGTGTAGTAAACACATGCGAAATACACGTTAATAAACAATGTTACGCTACACTGCTCCAGAACGCGGAATATTGCTGACTATTTATTTGACCAATAATCGGTCGGTGACTTTGGCACAACGTGAATTTCGTCGCAGATTTCCTCGCCATCCAATGCCTACTGGTGAAACATTGCGACGTTTAGCCGCTCGCCTCGAAGCGACTGGCACAACACGAGATGCTGCCAGGCGTGGCAGACCTCGGAGTAGCCGTTCTGCAGAGAATATTGCTGCTGTAGCCGAGGATGTCATGGAAGCGCCGTCGACATTGACCAGACGACGTGCCACGCAAATGTGTATCAGTCGACGGTCTTTACAACGAATTTTGGTACAAGATTTGAAGATGTTTCCGTACAAAGTCCGGACGGTGCATCAGCTGTTAGCTGCTGACCGCCAATCGCGTATAACATACGCTCAAGCCATCCTTAATCACCACCAAGAGGAAGATGATTTTTCATCAAAAATAATCATTAGTGATGAGGCCCATTTCCATCTTAGCGGGTACGTAAATAATCAAAATTTACGCTTCTGGGGCACTTAAAATCCGCGTGTAACCCCCGAAGACCCATTACACCCGCCCAAAGTCACTGTATGGTGTGCTGCTTTCGCTGGAGGAGTCATCGGACCTTTTTTCTTCGAAGACGTCGCGGGCCAAACGGTTACGGTGAATGGTGAGCGCTACAGAGCAATGATCAACGAGTTCTTTTTGCCGCAACTTGATGAATTGGGATTGGAAAACATGTGGTTCCAACAGGACGGTGCAGCGGCACACACTGCACGTGTCCCAACCGATATGCTGAAATCCCGTTTTGGCGATTTGCACTGACCAGCAAGATCGCCTGATTTGAGCGCTCCAGAATTCTTTTTGTGAGGCTTTTTGAAGTCGCGGGTTTATGTCAACAAGCATCAGACTCTTGCAGCTCTTAAAGACAATATCCGTTAAGAATGTGAGAACCTATCGCCGGAAGCTTTGGCCAAAGTGATGGAAAATGCCATTCTCGACTTGATGTAAAAAAAATTAAAATACCAAATAAAAATAATCAACAAGAAGAATCAAAGTTTTTCATTTTTTTTAAATTACAGCCAAAAAACATCGCAAGGTTACTTTTGCGCCACCTTGTATTTTTAAAAAATTTCAAAAGCTAAAAAAAGAGGGTGACATTTTTTTTTTCCAAGTTGAATATTTTATTTTTTCTTTAATTTGGCGTAATTCGATAGCGACATCCTAACTAATGAAG
Source organism: Anastrepha fraterculus (assembly GCA_037575425.1). Lineage (NCBI taxonomy): Eukaryota > Metazoa > Arthropoda > Insecta > Diptera > Tephritidae > Anastrepha > Anastrepha fraterculus. The sequence goes on from JAYXIM010042873.1 coordinate 24,997, forward strand.
AAGTTTTTAAATTTGTTTGTTTTAGATCACTACAAGGGTTGGAATCATATCAACTATGGAGCACCGTTTTTCATGTAGCCCCCACTTTGCCAGCCTGTAATTTCACAATTTTTTTTCTTTTAATTTTTTTTTATACTTTTCCAATACTAATAAAAACCATAAAAAAAATGGATAGTAAAAATATTTTTTTTATCTTAGTTTTAAAAATACCTAAAATTAAGCCGTCTAGACCAGAATACCCCTTAAGTTCGGGGAATATGATGGTAGACGACTTTTTTTAGGCCCACAAGTTTTTACCAATGATCTTTCCTCTCAAATTTACTTTATTTTTTACTGCAAGTCACAGGACACGGATTTCCTTAGCACCAGAAGAACGCAATAGCCGCTCTTTCGTCTAGTGTTTTAACTTTTAGTAGGATTTAAGCACACTAGTAAACAGTTACTTTCTCTCTATTTTTCAGAGGAATTACAAATTCGGTTTTCCTTTTGATAGAATCAATATGGCATCCCCTGTCGACTTCTGTTGATTGGCTTTGATGGGTGAAATATGTAGTCCTTCTGGACTTCATATCAACAACTGTTGCCTGATTTCTTAGTTGACTTGAAGAACGAAGCATCAATGTAAGTGTATAAGTGCAATACCATGCATTTTGAAATTTAAGTTTGAAAAAAAAAAATTTTGTAAAAATTATAAAAAAATTACAAAAAAAAAAATTATAATAAAATTATCCCATTGTAACTGAATAGGTCAAAAACTACTGAATGGATTTCAATAAAAAAATTTTATAATTATTTTCAAGACAACTGGCCCCGACATAGGCTGCAACTCGACAACAGACGGACTCACTAGGGGGCGGTCAGGGTATTGAAGAAAAGTGTTATTTGAGAGGATGGTCCCTTCAGTGAGACATTTTGTAAATTACCCAGGTCTTCAAAGAAATAATCGCCAATATATTTGGCACCGCTATAGACTCAATTCCTTCTTCATCTCCACAGCTCTTGCAGAGGTCATTGTGAGGTACATCCATTCTACTGGCTAGGGTGCCAATAGTCCAGTGACCCGTTATACGAGTAAACCTATGAGGTCGCTGGTAGTTGATTTGTTACAGACATTTTGTGCTTTTAAGATTCAGTTTTGCCTAGAGCGCTGTGTAGACCCTGCAGTTAGTAGTCAGGGGCCCCCTTCAATTGGTTTCCGTGATTACGCTTAAGTCAGTCGTAGTGTACAGTTCGTTTAAAGGAATTCTAATATCCTCTACCACTTGCTGAAGGTCCAGCTCAGAGCGTTTCCTTGCACACTCATCCGCTTTTTTATTTCCCTCCACTAGAGAGTGGTTGGGGACCCAACAAACTGCGGTGTTGTGTTGCTGGGTAAACGGAGGCGATCTTCTCTGCGCTGAGGCCAGTGCCTTAATCACTGCTTGCCTATCAATAAAAATAGTAAGGTTTACTGGAAGCAAGTCCATTAGTCGTATCATTTTTGCTTCTTCGTTGCAGTTTGGCTCCTTTTTTTCGGACTCGCTTATTTAGAATCCTCCCGTTCAACTACCGTCGTACTCAAAGCATGCTGCTTCTCGTATTTTCGGATGTTGTGTGCGTGCTTCTTTCTCAGCGCTTTATCCCGTGTGCAAAGAGAATTTGGGTCACGTCTGCTCAGCTGCTCAAGAAGCTTAAATGAGTTGTTGTAACCCGATTTCCTTTTTTGTTCCCCGGTGTTGTCCCCCGCAGGCCTTCTGTTGGAGTATCATCCGAATTGGTCTTAGGATCGGCGAGAGGCTTTACACTCTGGTCCTTGGACAGTGCGGATACCAAAGAGAGATCTTTTAGATATCATTTTATACCTACTGTCAGGAGTAAATAACACTGACGCCCTACTGCAATCAGACGCAGAGCAGGGAGCCGTTCATTATGAGACAGACGCTTCTGAATTTATGGATTTACGGACATTGCTGACCTACAGTGAAGTTTCTCAGCAAGTGAGGCAAAGCTTCCGGTTTGAAAACATGGACGAACTTGTACCTGTCTTTGTCTGACATCTCAAGGCTAGCATCTGCAACATTGGTGATCCTTCTGGAGTACCTAAGCACTCCGTTGCTACAGCCTAGTCTTTCACAGATGCAGGCAAGCCCAAAGAGGAAGTACGAGGAAGTTACTTAGTTACTTTATAAGAAATATTTTTGCAGCAAGTTTCCGAAAAAACTCAACTGTAGTGCGGCTTAACCTATGAATAAGAAAAAAAGTACATACGCATCGGACGATGCTACATTTCCGCCGTTAGTGCTTATTTAAGGGCTAGTAATATAATATTGCGCATCTTAGTGTTTGGTATAATTTATAACCAGCAAATTTTTAATTATCCAATCGTACCTTATGACCCGTAAATGTAATAATAAAATATATGTGCATTCACACACACATGCATACATATAAACTTAAATACATACATTCGTTTGTGTGTACTTTCTATTGTAATATCACAATTTGACCGAATTCACTTGAATTATGACCGCTGGTGCTCTTTACAAAGCATAACTCAGCTTCATCTGACTTTCGCTCTATTATTTTCTTCTCTATTTCCCCTATACTATTCCATTAATTCGGCCAGTGTAATAAACGATAATGACTAAACTTTGTTGCTCGCCAAGCATTCAATTTGTTTTGTCTCAAGTTTCAGGCCAAATTCGCTTACATACATACATCGGCAGGCTCGTAAATATAATCAAATATACAAAAGTACAATTTATTCATACGAACGCATACACATACACATATCCGCTGCATGTAAATTTCTTACTAAAGCCAAGTCTCAATGCAGTTAGATTGCAGAATTCAAATTTATTTATCACTCCATTCAAAGGCTCACCCGTTGTGCGCCTAAATGTAGGCAACTTTTAATGCTTGCTTGTAGGGCAAATGTATGTATAGATGAATTTCCAAGTTTTATATATAGACACACAACTGTAGCGCATTGCCTGCTGCCGATTTGTTAGAAACTTTATTTGGTACTTTGCTTGGATTGCTTGGTTGGCTTGGTTTTAGAAGCAGCTCTTCTTTTTTTGGGGGAAATAACTCTTTCAATTCTCTAGTCCCTTGAATATTTTGGCGCGTATATTTATTAGGGTGAGAGTATACATACCGTTTATGTATAGCAACCCATATAATTCATATAGGAGAGAAGGTTAATTTTAATATCTGCCAGTCCCTATGGCAGGTGAGCTGCCTTTTTATAATTTCAGAAGTGAGGATTGTGATTTAAGATAAGTAGCCGAATTTCATATTGAAAAATGAAATTTAATTCCAAAATGTAATTAAATATCGCCTCTTCAAAATCATAGATATTGCAAGTATTAACAGGAGCTTAACAGATAAATTTGGCTACTTAAGATGGTGACGAAAAATGTTTTTATTTGCCGTGCTGGTTGAGATTTTCCTCCATTTTTTTCTTAAAATGTCTCAAACCAACTTATAAGTCAATTTCTTTCTTGGCTATGGACCTAAATGCACAAACAGCTAGACTACTCTAATGAATAATTGAACCAGTTGCGTTTTAGTGCCCAAAGAGAGGAATACTCGAACAAAAGAATAATTTTAGGGTCACTATCTGATAGAAAAAGTGTTTTCCAATAGAGGCCGTCCCACGGCTGACATTGGGAAACCTCCGAGTGTATTTCTGCCATGCAAAACTCATCATAAAAATCCATCTGCCCTTCGTAGTCGGCTTAAAACTGTAGGCCCCATCATTTGTGGAACAACATCAAGACGCACAAAGGCACAAATAGGAGAAAGAGCTTGGCTAAATACTCAAAACGGGAGCCGAAAACCTGGAAGCCTCTTGTAATCTCAGGTAAATTGTTTTTGCTGTTGAAACTACCGTGGAATAAAACTTATTTCACACTGCCTAAAGATATGGGAACGAGTCCCCAACGCATGCATTAGAAGTGTCGCTAAGATCACTAACAACCAGTTCGGTTTTATGAGTGGGAAATCGACTGTTGATGCTATCCACGTTCTTCGTACGGCCATAGAAAAACACCGACTAAATAAAGAAAATCTGTTGGGAGTCTGTCTTGACCTCGAAAAGGCGCTCGGCCGGGAGTCTAGAGCTGTCGTTTAGACGGTATTAAGAAAGTACTGATCCCGGACCCCACTCTTAAACACGTCAGTGACACCTACCAATGACAATAGACAAAATGTGCAAGAGGGCTGGCCTAAAGTCTCAATGTTAATGTAGGCGTACATCAAGGCTCAGCTTTAAGTCCTCTCCTCTTTCATCTCGCGATGGACTTGCTTACGCGTGAAATATAGGGCAACATCCCTTGCACCTCGTTCTCGCCATCCTGTAAGAAAATCTGAACCGGTGGGTTACCGCCCTGGAATCGAATGGGCTACGAGTGAGCCTCACAAAGACCGAAGTAATCGAGTTTCATTTTGTAACAGCGTGTTGTGAGTTGTCCAGCTCTTTCAACAAATAAAGCCCCCCTTAAAAGAATTGATAGCTTTAAATACCTGGGCTCGCATGTCAGCGAAGATGGCACCTTCGAGCCAAAAATTGCTCTGTGAATTCAATGTGGATGGCAAAGCTGGAGAGCAGACTCCAGTGTTCGGGGTGACAAGAAAAATTCCAGAAAAATTAAAACGAAAAATCTATAAAAATCATGATCATGACGGTAATGACATATACATCCTAGTGCTGGGTTGTACCACGTAAACTAGAGCTGAAACTACACGCGACAGAAATGCAAACGCTGAGGGGAGCCAGCGGCGTTACACTGCTGGACAAGATTCAATATACCTTTATTGTTCCAGGAAAACCATCTACGCTTATACCGCCATGTAATGAGAGGACCAGAGGATCACAGTAATACAAGTGTTGCAGATGGAAGTAGCGAGAACGGGGCCAGGAAGACTACCAAAAACTTGGAAAAATTCCACTCAAAACGACATGCGATGCAGAAACGTCAGCGAGAAGACGACTCAGGACTGCGTGATCTGGAGCTGTCGTGCAGGGAGAGCCGACTCGAAATAAGAGAAGGCTCGGTTAAAGAAAAAGGTTGAAGAAAATGGTTAATTTCTGAGAAGTGTACCTGAGGGCACTTTTGGAAAAGTTGAAAAAATGCTGAAATACTTGTCTGTGCAAATAACCTTCTTTGGACATATGTATTGGAATTTCACAAGAAATATTTTTCTAGAATATTTTAACCCATTATCTGCCTTCAAATATGGCCATTTTGACCCTTTTTAGAACAAATTTGAAAAAAACGTATATGTGTGGCCACTAGAGGGTTAAAATGCTCTAGGAAAATATGCCCCGAAAAATTCTACTGTGGTCTTCTCAAACGAAATTTACATAAAAATAACGTAAAGGTATACAGCTACTAAAATATCAAGTATAGTAGTTCCCCAGTACCCCTGAAGATATGCAGCACTCCTCCTTTCATGGGCATTTATGTTGCGAGGGCACAACTGTTACATGCATTGTCCACTTTCTGGGGTATGTTCCACTTTCTGGGGCCTTAAAAAGTATATTGCCGCTGTCACCAACTGCCTTTTCTGCCTGCTAAATTACACACAAATCGACAAAATTTGATTGACCGCTAGAACTAAGAAGGTGACTACAATTTTCCGTAGATTCCTGCAGTGCTGCATTCGCATTCGAAAACGAAGATTTTCTTTTGTAACAAAGCAGGTAAACAAATATAAAAAAGTCTCCTATAAAGGTAAAAGAAACAAACTTTTCCACTGCTGCTACTGGCGCCTGTGCTAATCAGTCATCAGCGACCAGACACAGGCAAATAAGATGGTTAATTGAGCAAAACACGAACATGTTCTGGCGCTCTGGCGATATGCTACTAACACATGCACACATGCAAGCATAATGAATAAGCAACGACAGCACAAAATAAAAAAACTACAGTGGCTTTTATGCATCGGGTAATGCATTCAAAAGCGAATGCGGAATTTATGGCTGCCAAAGCCGTTTTGGAATATGATTTTTGCGCGAATTTCAGCTGTCACATTGCAAACAGGACGCGTTTATGAGCCGCGAGGGAAATGTTGACTTGAATTGAGGGACAGAGACAGAGAGAGAGACAGCGAAGGAGAGAGTGAGGGAGAGAGAAAGTGAGCACGAGTGAGCCAAGCGAAAAACAGAAAATGTGGTCACTACGATAAGAGTTCGAACATTAGAATTCATTAACGCCAACGAGGCAAGTGACAATAGAGCCATCCAACTGGGAAAGGTGCATCGTGAGCAAGCATTGAGGGGAATTGAAACTCGCGGAAAATTGGTTTTTGGCGCCACTGGCTGGGAAGCAAAACGCGCACAGGAAGCGCAGTGAAAAGTTGGTAGCAGGAGAATGGAGAAAAAAAAGGCTAAGGCAAAGCTAGGCGCTCGTACGAAAGTGGCGCGGAAAGAGCGACGCTAACGCTTGACAGTGGCAAGTTGTTCAATTAAGCGCTTACATGTTGCATGTTGCAAATGCAAAATGAAAACAACAATAAAAGTGTCAACAACCTGCTGACTTGTTTTTCAAGTGTGTGTGTGTGTGTGCCCGTGTGCAGCTGGTCACTTGTTTGTTAGAGTGCGCTCTTCCCTTGCCCTCTTCGCTTAGTCGTTGCAGTCGGCCATCGCGCCCTCTGCTCTCTTGATGTTAACCGTTGATGACAAAAATGACAGCGCTAATGTTTTTGTCATTTTTGTTATTGTTATTGTTGTTGTTTTGCGTTTTTATTATATCATCTGCTGTCGGCATATGCAAAGCATGGCCAAGCATAGTGAAATGCCGAAAGAGAGGTGGTGGAGGGGGCATGAGGCAGGTTGCCTTAAATTACAAGGTACATAAAATTGCTCCCGTGTGACGGTCACTTCATTTTTCGCAGGAAATGTGTGTGTGTTTGTTTACCTGCCATGCTTGCTTGTGTTAGTTTTGGCATGCATGTATGCCTGTGTGTGTGTGTGTGTGTGTGTCCGCTTTACATGTTCTGTCAGCGGCACTGGTGTCATGTGATGACAAATGAAATCCACCGAAAAACTGTATGCGATGGGAATGACAACAACAACAACAACGAGGACAAAAATACCAAAAACAAAAACAAAAGCAATAACAGCCATGTTGACAACAACACGCAAACTTTGGTAACTTCATCGGTTTTTACTTGTTGTTGTTACCTTTAAATTACTTTTGTACTTTGTACTACACGAACATTCACACACACACATACACGAGCACATACCAGGGGTACATACAGAAAATTAAAATGTTAGCTTAGCAAAAATAAAAAAATATAAAAAAAGAGATATGAAATAATATTTTACTGCTTTTGTCGTTTTTTTTTTTTTGAATTTTCATTTATTGTCAGCGCTGACAAATTACCTGACAGTTGTAATATTTTCAACTTCATTGCATTTCAAAGTGGTTTTTGTCATTGATTAGGTGCAGAAGAAGTCCACTGCAGTACTGATGAGTTTGTGTTTTTGTTTTTTCTTTTTTTGTGATGAGAATGCGAATAAAAAGTTCGAATGAATTATAAATTTCTTGACATACATATATCAACTTAGATCAAAAAGTCTAGAGATCTCGTTTGGATTAAGAAAGCCCCTGATCCTGAAAACTATCATTAAAAACGTCATTGACACCAACGACATCAACTAAATACCTCGCCAAAATGTCCGAGTGTGCTGGCCCAAGGTTTCAACGTTCATGTAGGCGTACATAAAGGCTCAGCTTTTAACCCTCTTCTCTTTAATATGCCGATGGACTTTTTTATGCGTGAAATCTGGGCAACCTCCCTTGGACCTCCTTCTCGCACGCGACATAGCCGTCCTCCAAGACAATTTGAACCGGAGTTTTACCGTCCTTGAATCGAATGGGCTACGAGTGCGCCGCACAAAGGCCGAAGTAATTGAGTTTCAGTTTGTCACAGTCAGTTGTGAGTTGTCCATCTCTTACAATAAATAATGCACCCCTCAGAATAGTTGATAGCTTTAAAAACCTGAGCTCGCATGTCAGCGAAGATGGCACCTTCGATTCCTCACCGAATTCAATATGGATGGCAAAGCTGGAGAGCAGCCTCCGGTGTCCGGTGCAACAAGAAAACTAGAACTGAAACTAGGGTGGGCCAGCGGCGTTACACTGCTGGTCAAGATCAGCGCTAAGCTCCAGGAAAACTGTCTACGCTGGTACGGTTATGTAATGAGAAGACCAGTGGATCACAGTGAGACAGATGGAAGTTGTGAGAAGAGGGTCAGACAGACCACCAAAAACCACCATTCAAAACGACTTGCGATGCAGAACCGTCAACGAAGTGACGACTCAGGACTGCGTGACCTGGAGTTGTCGCATACGAAGAGCCGACTCGAAATAGGATAAGGCTGGGTTAAAGAAGAAGGTTGAAGAAAATGGTTAATTCCTGAAAAAAGTACCTGAGCACAGTTGAATGGCAAACGTTGAAAAAAAGTGTGAAAAATTTGTCTCTGCAAAATAACTTATTTGGACATATGTATATATTAGAATTTCACAAGAAATATTTTTCTTAAATATTTTAACCCATATCACCTTGGATCAAAAAGTTCACTTTTCAATTACTACTTTTTTTTCTTAGCGTCACAGTCCTTGGTGAGCCATTGCTTCCTTCACAGCTTCTTGCCAACGATCTCTATTTACAGCCACGTCCCCCCAACTTTCCACGCGCATTTTCCTAAGATCAGCTTTCACATCTACTACCCACCTTTTCCTCGGGCGTCCCCTTTTTCTTTCTCCAATTGGGCGAAGATCTAGTGCCTTTCTCGTTGATCGCTCCCTTGGCATTCTAGCCACATATCCCAGCTTTATCAAGTCGTTGAGACTTAATAAATCTTATTATAACGGGTGCTTTTTTAGCTATTATCTTTTGAAACAGTTGGTTTAAACAGCTGACGCACGTTTCGTGTTTTGTTTCACTGTCAAACATCTTCAGTTTGGTCTATAATTTAACCATGAATCGTCTTACAAACGAACAACACTTGCAAATCATTGAATTTTATTATAAAAATGCGAGTTCTGTTAAGAAACTTTATCGCGCGCTTCTTCCATTTTATGGTCAGTTTAATCGACCCACTGAAGCGGCTATTCGAGGAGCTATTGTGACTAAATTTAGAACCAAATTTACATTATTGGAAATCAAACCACCAACACGCTTACGTAGAGTTCAAACTGGAGAAAATATCGCAGCTGTATCGCCCAGTGTTAATGATGACCATCAATTATCAACTCGTCGCCGTTCGCAGCAATTGGGCCTCTGTTACTCAACAACGTGGAAAATTTTGCTAAAGGATTTAGGTGTGAAGCCTTTCAAAATACAGCTGGTGCAAGAATTGAAGCCGAACGAGCTACCGCAACGCAGAATTTTTGGTGAATGGGCTCTTGGAAAGTTGGCCGAAGATCCACTTTTTTATCGAAATATCGACGAAGCTCATTTTGGAGCAATGGGTATGTAAATAAGCAGAATTGTCGATTTTGGAGCAAAAATCAGCCAGAAGAATTGCAAGAGCTACCAATGTATCCAGGAAAGATCACAGTTTGGTGCGGTTTATGGGCTGGAGGTATCATTGGGCCGTACTTCTTCAAAGATGCTGCGAATCGTAACGTAACTGTGAATGGTGAGCGCTACCGTGAAATGATATCCAACTTGTTTTTGCCTAAAATGCAAGAACTTGACTTGCATGACATGTGGTTTCAGCAAGACGGTGCCACATGCCACACAGCACGCGTAACAACGGACTTGTTGAGAGGCGAGTTTGGTGAACATTTTATTTCACGTTCGGAACCTGTCAATTAACCACCCAGATCGTGCGATATAACGCCTTTAGATTATTTTTTGTGGGGCTATGTTAAAGCTCATGTCTATTCAGACAAGCCTGCCGAAACATTGGAAAGAGTATGCCAAAATTAGACTAAGCGGATGGACCTTTGGAAGCGCAGCCGCGGTCAACATTTGCATGAAATAATCTTTAAACATTAAATTATGTGAACTGTACTATCGATTTAAATAAAAATTTCATGAATTTTACGTGTTTTTTTTCGGCAAGTGGACTATAGATCTTTTGGAACACTTTTCTTTCAAAGCACATTAGCTGTTTTGTCTCTTTAGCGTCCATAGTTTACAGCCATATTGTTCACGCGAGAATATTTTAGATCTAATCAGTTTTAGAGTACAATTATATGCTTTGTTGGCTTTCTTAGCCATTCAAATTTTGTCATCGCCAAACCTTATTCTTCATTTGCCTTCACTCAGCGTTTTGCTTCTGAATTTAGGGATCTATACTCTTCAAAGTTTATTAAGGCATTCAAAAGAAATTTCTTTGTTTTGCACTCTGATGTTTGTTGATCCTGTTCCTTAATTCAACGCAAGGTGTACAAGGGGAAATAGAAGAAGTATAAAGTGGAAGAAGTATACTTTCACTTTGATTTTTCTTTCTTGATATTATAAATGGGACAGCTGGCTCGCCATTACCCTAAGAGCGAATTCATTTTCAAATACCTCAAAAAAAAAAAAAAAACAATAGTCGGACCAATGACTTATTCTTTCTTGAGCTTATTAGAACTGTTTATGTCTCGTGAGCACCTTTTTTTAGAACATTGGATGGGTTTTACCAGATTTAAGTTCTTTGGCTTTTGACTTGTCTAAATATAATCTTCAATTATCACTCAATGAATTTTTTCAATAGTTGCGAAATATCATATTTACATATAATTCTTGCTGTTAGTTCTGTAGGGAATGTAAGAAAGCAGATTTACCAAATTAATAAAGGAATATTTTATTATCAGCGCAGCCTTTTATTTTTATTTTTTTTTTTATTTTTTTTTTTATTATATTTTTTTAATATTTTATTTTTATTTCTTTTTTATTATTATTTTTATGAAGAGATTTAGAACTGCGACCTGAAAATTCTATTGCCCCCCTTCATGCCTTAAGAGTATTTCTCTGTGCCTGAGCTGTTTAATATCAAACGAGATTTCAGGTAGTTGCTGTCCTTTTTTTCTTGACTATCCGGTATATGCGCATAATCGATTTGTTTATGCTCTCGTTGGTTAGATATTTTCTCAGGGAATATTGCGAACTTATTTGGTTTACCACCTTTCCAATTTGATTGGTAGAAAATATGTTTTCATAATTTTAACAATTCTCTGCTATCAAAATTTACATACGAGTATCGATATATTTATACAGCTATGCTCACAATAGTAGCAGCGCGTTATATCTCAAAGTCGCAAGGCCCTCGCCTCGTTTGAAATGGTGTGTTTTGAGTGTTTCTTTGAAAGCGTGTAAAACGGAAATGAAAAAAAGATTTTTTATTGTTGTTTTCAGTATTTTATTTTCCTATTCATTCTTAAAAAATACACATTTTTTTGTGGCCGTACGAGGTTCGTTCAAAAAGTTATCAGCCTTCAAAAAGTGGCCTTCACATAGACAATGAATACAGATATAGCCGGTTATGCTGAATGGATTTTGATGAAATAAAATTTGATAACGGAGAATTGATGTCATTATCGTGTTAACTATGGCCATTCGAAAAAAAATTTTTCTGTAGTTTTTTCGGATCTTTAAACTCAAAACCTAAGGTCGAAAAACGGGTTTTCTTCTTTGAACGTCCGCCATTTTGTTAAATTTTATTTTTTTCAAAGACCGTAGTTCACACGATAACGACATTCATACAGAATAAGAACCCTTTTGTCTTTTCAAATTCAGGCACCTGTGAATCCGTGTCGCCAGTGACATACCTTTGGATGGCAATTTTTGAAAGCTGACAACTTTTTGAACGAACCTTATATGGCTAAACAGAAATTTTTATTTTTTTAGAATTGATGAAAAAATAAAATATTCGAAACAAAAATAAAAAAACTTTTTTCGTTTCTGTTTCACACGCTTTTAAAGAAACACCCAAAAACACCATTTCAAATGAGGCGAGGGCCTTAACTAATTTTTTTTCGTAGCATTTTTTATAAAAAAATTAAAAAGATAAAATATAAAAGAAGTTTAATAAAAATATAAATATATATTATTAATAAAAAATACGAAAACAAAAACCATATAAGTCAAAGTTTTAAGCATAGAGCAAAATTTGAAAAATTAAAAAAAATCAACAAATTTTCATTAAAATTTGAAATTTTTAAGTCAGAATTTTTAGAAAACCAAGTACGCAGTATTTTAGTCCATTCAATTTTGGTGTAATATTATGCCAATTTAAGTGAATTAAAATTTACGCTGATTTTAGACATTTTTATTTTTGTTGACGGTGTCATGCATTTCTTTCCCAATAACAAACGCAAATTTTCATTAAAATTTGAAATTTGTAAGTCAAAATTTTTGGAAATCCAAATACGCAGTTCTTTAGTCTATTCAATTCTGGTTTAATATTGTGCCAGTTTAAGTGAATTAAAATTTACCCTGATATTTGACAATTTTTTTTGTTGACGGTGTCATGCATTTCCTTCCCAGTAACGAGCGCTTGCAATTTTTTATACTGAGAAAATGCACAAGACCGCCAGCAAAACAGAAAAGGAAAACTCAAAAATCACTGCGCTTTTGCAGTTACTTTAAACTTGCACTTTATTAGATTAAAATTAATTGGGCCATAAAATTGCGTACTCAAATTTTTTTTAAAAATTCTTAAAGATTATCTAATGATAAAAAGTTTAAAATTTTAGCAAAAATTTTTTGATTTTTTTAGTTTTCCACAAAGCTTGAATCTGAAAATTATATGGCATTTGTTGTAGTATAAACTATGTTTTTGCAAAAAAAAAATAGTTAATTTAAAAGTAAATAAACAGCAAAAAATGTACACCAAGTCGCGCTGCTATTACTGTGAACCCAGATGTAATTATTATCCATGTTCAAGTATGTATGTAAATATGCACACATACAGGTACGTAATAAGTAATTTGCATACCTGTGTAGTCCGGTGTGACATGTTGTCGTTGCATGTCATTCATGGAGCAACCGCTCGCTGCACTTGTGTACATGTTCACATTGAATGGCTCATGGTAGAGGCTACTCTTGTCTATCGACTCTGAGTCATTGTCCATAGTGACGGCCTGTAAAAACAAAAGAAAAAAAAGAAAACAAAAACAAGGTGGTTAAGGTGATTGGGATGTGTTGTTATTTGAAAATTTATTGGGAAAAATAACAACCTGAAATCATTTTCATAGCTATGTGTGTGTTAGTACTCATGCATAATAACTCCACTCACCTTCATGCCATTGCAGTTGAGCCGTTTATCAGCGCCGCCAAGCGTATCCGGATTGAAGTTGTGCTGGAATGCATCGAGCACATTGCCACCGCGGCCACGTTTATTTCGTATGACAATCAAGAGTATGACGATGACCAGCACCAAAATGATGGCCACCAATATGGCGAATATGAAGCCAATCAAACTGCTTTCTGGCTCTGGATGGTCTATGGGTTTGGGCGAAATTACTGAGAAAAAAGGGGAAAGAAAAAAGCTTTGGGGTTAAAAGGAAAGATTTCATACTGTAAGAAGTTTGATTAAATAATAATTCAGTCGAGCTTAAACTATTAAATAAATTACTACCCTTACAAAAAGAAGGAAGAAAAACTTTGTATCTTACACCCTTTTTATATTTTTCCTTAAATCTGTCGAACACTGCTAGTCTTTTTCTGGCAGAATTCTTTGAGATGCTGCAGGCATGCAAAATGCTTAGGGAACGTAGGAGCGAGGGTGATATTAACATTTTTTGCAATAGGCAAGCTGGGATTAAAACTTTAATCAAACTGGTCAACTCCTGCAAGGAGGAGATCAAATTTCTTGGGTGTGCAGGTAACATTTCTCTGAGCTGGGTTTCAGGACATAGAAACATAGAGAGAAGTGAAATTGTTGACGGGCTTGCCATGAAGGAGTCAACTGAATTGGTCGCAGAGGGTCTCCCTGACTGTTGTTAAAGAGGAATTGCACAACTTAGTCCTCAAAAATGATGTAGCTCCATTTCTTCGTCCGCTATGCCGAAAACTTTGTGGCTCCAAAGCAATAGACGCAGGAAGCAGAAAGTTCTGGGAACTCCACGCTATTCAATTTCCAAACTCGTAGCTGTATTGACCGGTCATTAGTGGATCGAGACACACGCGGAAATATGCGGGTTTGGCAGCTAGACGACTAAGGTCTCTGGGTGTTCCTTTCTTAGACAACGTAGGGTAGTGCTCCAACCTCCTAAATCCCATCAACCTTTTATAGAGGATTAACAGCTCTAGTTGGCTGTAGATATCATCAGGTCTCGTAATGATATTAAATTGACACTTTAGTGCTACTTAGGAAATGCCAGACTGGTACTTAAACCATTTCACATACCTACCTACACCCTTTTTTAGACACTCGATTGAGTTTCTATTCCAATTTCTAGTGTACCTGGTATATTCTTCCTGAACTGCGTTGATGTTCATTTCATCAAATCATTTGTTTTCTAAATTTGCAGTGGGAACTTTAAAAGAATAAGCAAACAATTTTGCTAATTTTTTAATTTTTTTGGCGCCTGTTTTCTCTGAAGAATTTGATTCAATTAATTTGTCGTACTAACAAGAAAAAACGAAAAATAGGTGCAGCCAAACTTATAAAGTTTACTGAGTTTGTGTAACAAATACTCTGTTTTTTTCGGGATGACGTCTATGAAGAGGAAACTCTCATGAGAATTGTTCTACCTTGAAATTTTACAGCTACTCCAAACAGTAGTAAAGACCTCTCCACTATCTACTACACTCCTCTCGGATCTGTTAAAACGGTGTAGTATTATCTACACTGTTGGTGGCCGCTTCCAAGAGTGCCAGACGTAAGAGTTTAGACACCGATATCGCTATTCTGGCAAGAGGTCGACTGCAATTGTGTTTCAACGCTCTCCACCTTTTCCTCATTCCTACAGCTGCAACAGATATTATTAGAGGGTATGGGGGTTTCCTATGTGCTCCCATTAGGCAGTGCCCGGTGATGATGCCAACCACTATACTAATGGAAATGCGGTGCAGATTGAGTGAGGTTCTTAAAATATATTTCTTGGAAAATTTTACTATGGGTGTTTCCTCACAAAAACTTTAAGCGATTAATAAAAATTTCTATGAAATGAACAACGTGCTTTAACCTCCCTCTAAGCTTGATCTCCAATTAGTCGTCAAGTGATACTTGATATTACCAAGACACCTAATGGTGCATACCCACAGTGGGTGTGGGAAGAAGAAGGCTAGAACTTAAAGCTAGTCTGAGCGTGCGATAAAAACTTTTCACAGAGCGTCGATTTTCGTAATAGAATTGTACGATTTGTAAACGTTTGGCTTTCCATGATGAAATAACAATGAATAATGGAAAAAAATATGTATTTAGTTTGACGGTAGTCACGCGAGATCTCTCGAAAAAACTCCTATTGAAAAAAGTACCTCCAATCTGATCATCATTTATAAATCCGACTCATTCCGGCAACGTAGAATAAATTGTTTTGGGGCATCACATCTTATTCTTTCTTGAAAGAATAAATTTAAGTTACCACCACGGGTGGAAAATTCCGTCACTCGGGCATAATGTCTAAGGCGTGCATTCTTGAACAACTTTCTACATACATATGCAGCTGACCTGTGAACTTTAGGGAGCTCGAGGAAAGTGGTTGGTTAAAGTAATATCCCATTTCACTGTCGTTTATTCGATAATTCAGTAAAGTGGGAGGAAAAGAGTATATTCGCACGATGGCTCAATGTTCCATTCTCAGCCAGAGCAAAAAATATCAGTAGATATTTACATGACTTGAGCGCTAATCACTAGTTTGCAGGGCCATCTACCAAAGTGGTCCTAGGAGCCTTGCAAATAATATATTCCCAGATTTGTCTGTCATCGCCAGCTCGTCTATTTGAGCAGAAAAGTTTCACTAGCTATTTTAAGGTATTTACGTTAAACATCTTTCTGGCTCTCACTCTCTGTCAATGAATCACTTCTTTCTCTGTATGAGAAATATGCCTGGTAAGAATTGCTCGTGAGGGTATTAATCATCCTATCACAACTGATGTCATTAATGTCGGGAGTTTGTTCTAGCAAAATAGTC
>JAYXIM010042879.1:0-40186 GCA_037575425.1 Anastrepha fraterculus
GGTGATATTTCATCTGGCTTAGTGGAACTTCCACAATTTTTTTTTTTTTATTGAAACGTTATAAATAAATAGATACATTTCCTGTTATTACACCTAGTATATAACTAACAAGCAATTTTAGTTTGTGAATTTATGAATCTACTTATTAATAACCACTAGGTCCAGAGGTTTCGTCCTCTTCAGCCTCCTAGTATATATTGCATCATCGCAAAGACATGAGGCTTCAGCCTTGATATGTTGCTCAATCCTATTGGCATGCTTGACAGCGCAGAGATTTATCATTTCATTGACTGTATGCAATTGTAGATCTCTATGTAGGTCGTCATTCCGTATACACCAGGGGGCTTTTACGATGTCCCGGATTACCTTGTTTTGAAAACGTTGAATGATTTCTACATTACTTTTTGCAGTGCATCCCCACAGTTCAGCTCCATAAGTCTACACTGGCCTAAGGATTTGTTTGTAAATTAACAATTTATTTTCAATGCGTAATTTAGACGTTCTGCCGATAAGCCAGTACAATTTTCTATATTTTAAATTGAGTTCAGCGACTTTGTTTTTGACATGTTCCTTCCACCTGAGCTTAGTGTCTAATGCCATGCCCAAGCACTTTGCTGTACAAGCAAACGGAACGCTGCGGAAAATATTTGAATGGGTTTGTAGATAACTTTTTTGTTTGTAAAGTTTACGTGTACCGATTTAGAGTCGTTAAGTTTAATATTCCACAAAGTAGTCCAGTTTGTTATTACAGTAATCGATTCCTGTAGCTTCGCAGTAGATTCAACCACGTTTTCGCCAACAGCGAGGACGCACGTATCGTCCGCAAACGTCGCTATTTTGTAGGATTTAGGAAGAGGCAAATCGGAAGTATACAACAAGTACAATACAGGTCCAAGTATGCTGCCTTGCGGAACGCCTGCATTGATTTTTCTAAGGCTGGTATATGCCTGTCCATGTTTTACGCGAAAATATCGATCTTCAATATAAGAAGTCAATAATTCGGTAAATTGCATCGGAAGTAACGTCTTAAGTTTATAGATCAGCCCCTCATGCCAGACTTTATCAAAAGCCTGAGCTACATCTAGGAAAATCGCAAAGCAGATGTTATTTTTTCCACAGACTCTTCTATTGTGTGAACTATTCGATGAACTTGGTCTATCGTCGAGTGTTTTTCTCTGAAGCCAAATTAATCTGTTGGAATTAGTTGCTTGAGTGAAATTATTTCTTTTAGGCGAAGACAAATAGTTTCTCGAAAAGTTTTCCCATGAGTGGTAGTAATGAAATTGGGCGATATAAGGCTGCCTCGTTTGCATTTTTTCCTGCTTTAGGGATCATTACACTGCGTTACAAAAACGAACTTTTTTTCTGTCCTATGAACCAAATATACTTTTTCGGAAAGGGGAGAAAAAATAAAAATACACGTGTATCGGCGATTTTCATGTACACGTCAGAATTTTTTTTATGTATAAAATACAGAGCTCGTAGTCCGCCTGTGTGAAAAACTTTGGATCAATTTTTAACCCTTTTTCCGTGATCCAATCGCGCTGAATTTCATCAGGCAGACTCGTGGAAATGTTTTTATTATATAAAATTAAAAAAAAAAATGTATCAATTCTCAGATTTTCTTGAATTTTTTTTTTCTTTTTATCTGCTTGTATTGAACGCTCGATTTTTATGTTCTTGCAGTTTGTTTAGCTCAGTTTTTAAAGGAGCACTTCCACTAATGAATTTTATGACTAATGTTTGCAGCAGTAATTCGCTAATGATTATTACAACAAACAAAAGCTCGTAATTTGTCATTTCGAACTATTTATTAAATACTACTTATACATATATTTACTGCACTAAGAAGTATACGGAAGAAATTTAATAGTTTTAAAATTTATTCAAGGTCGAAATTTATGGAAGAGTTCTTCTGATTTCATATTTAGAGTTATTTTTTTAACTTAAAGTGTTTTTTGTAACCGCAAGCGAAGTAAAATTAAATAAATTTTTTTACTCAAAACTAATTTAGTGCAGTAAGCAGTATACGGAAGACTGAGTTTTATTCAATTTCTGAAATTACTTTAGAGATTTTTATGAAGTGAAATATCTACGAAACCTTCTGAAACTTAAAAAACAACTTTTTTTTTTGCTTTGGGGGAAAAATTATTATTTTTGCTAAAAATTCTAAGGGAAAAAAATTTAGAATTTTAGAATTTTTGAGAAACACCCTCTTAGATTTTGTTATTATTATTTTTTATTAATTGCTTATACTACGCGTTATGCTTCGAGTTACTGTAGGTAACCAGCGAGGAACCTTACTTCCTTTACGTAAATACTGACCCCTCCGCACTATTTACTTTGCTTTGTAATCACCTAATCAATGATTAATACTTTGAGTGATGACCAGCTAAGGTCACAGAATAGTTCGGATTCCATTAGAGTAGTTAATAAACCTTTTAAGGGGCAGTAATTTACAGGCAACTAAGGCACACACACAAAGCTAAGTCAAGATCTGCTGTTATCCTTTGCGGACTATGCATGGAAACATATCATTAAAATCCTTATCTAGTTAGTTAAAAAATTGTAAATACTATTCCTAAACTGTAGTCCACTCTTCAACAATCGCACGTACAAAAGTGTGGTATGGCAAATAAAACTAAAAAGTGTTATCAAAGCTCGATTAGAAACTAAGTGGTAATGGAGTAAGTTTGGCTTAAACCCAAGAGAGATGACTTAACATAGGCGAAATCCTCTACCTTTAGTAGATTCCATTCTTTCTTCTACCATTTATAGCTTTTCAACTATGTATGCATGTAAACTAATTCGCTTCCTCTCACTTCGAAAGCCAAGTTATATTACGTTTCCACCAAAAGCAAACACCGTGTTTGCAGGAGTTGTGTTTGGGAGAACTGTCAACTGTTTCCACCGAAATGTGTTCGCAAAGTGTATGGTCTTTGGTATGGTAAACAGATTTATGATACATTATTTTGCGGCGACAGCACAGCGCGATAGCCCAGCGGCTAGCAATGTGGGCTTCCGATCCGAAATCCTCGGTTCGAATCACAAAAAAAAATTTTTTTTTTATACATTTATTTCATTTTGTTTTATGATATGTTTATGAGCAGATTTTTTTCATGGCAGAAATACACTCGGAGGTTTGCCATTGCCTGCCGAGGGGCGACCGCTATTAGAAAAATGTTTTTATTAATTTTGCTTTCACCGAGATTCGAACCAACGACCTCTCTGTGAATTCCGAATGGTGATCACGCACCAACCCACTCGGCTCCGGCGGCCGTCAATCAAATGTCATATTGACAAATTGCAATCATTGTTGCCATATTTCGATAAGAATGCAATAATAAATGAGGAAAATGAGCAACATTGCCACCACTTAATAATTAAATTAGACGCAAACCCTACAAAACACGCTTTGAATTAGACGCAAACCAACAAAACACGCTTTGAAAAGTGGGTTTAGGTATGGAGTTGTGTTTTAATTTTGTATGGGATTTGACAGGAGTTTTGTTTCGTGTTTGCGCTAAGAACACGATAGCGGCAGAGAACACGATAGCGGCTGCGGTGGAAACTTAGTATTAAAGCCTTAACACAAATATTTTTTTTTTATACTTGACTACAGTTGCGTCATATGTAGCTGCGTGTAAATTCGGCAGCAGCTTCACAAAGTACAATACTAAATATTAGTTTACACAACCAATTCATCGAGTAATGTGAATTTTCAGTTGAATATAAAAATCTCACACCCTTACCATTGCTGCCTTCGGAGCCCTTTTCATCGCCTTTACCACAACTTATCAACTTTTTGTGTGAAGCAGCGAAAAGTTAATAACCCGAAGTTATTATTTTCCTCACTCCCCAAATGCATCTAAAGTCGGTCTAATAAGTAAAGCAGCCAGTAGTCAATGCACCGCCCTGCGGCTCAGCCGGTTATTGATTGCTTTTAGTTCGACCTGGGGGAGATCCGAATTTTTCTGTGCATTCTCGTCGCAGAGTTTGGTAGATTCTCGATTTTTGTTTCCTTTCATTGAACTTTACAAATATTTACACAACATTTTTAAGTGTTTCGTTGATTTTTCATTGCACAAAGGCATTTTATGTTTTTATTTGTGTTTGTTTGTTTACACAGAGTAGAGCGCAATCACTGAAGAGTGTTTAAAAACAAAGGGGGAAAAAAACACCAAGAATACAAAAAAAATAAAAATAAAACCAATAAAGTATGAAAGGCGTAAGAAGAAGGCCGCTGGCCGTTGCTCTGCTTTCGAGTGGTTGAATAATAGTTTGAGCAGGGCAATTTCCTAGAAAATTCAAATACTTCATATTTTAAGTGCGTTTGGAGGTGTTTGCCCTCTCTTTCACACTTACTCGCATACCCGCATGATTTGGATAAAATTTGTGGCAATGATAGCCAGCAATGATGCACGCATTCGTGCGCAGGTAAATCCATTATTTTGGATTTGTTAATTTTTGGGTGATTGTGTTGACGGATTTTAGTCGGTGAGTTGGTCAGTCAATTAGTCAATGAGTTAGTAGGGTGGCATGTTAGACCTTTTGATTGTTTTCACTGTGTAATGGGCGCCTTTTAATCTGTGACACGTCGTGCGTGCGCTAGTTGCCTCATTGCTCGTGTCTTTATTTGAACCGATTCATGTAAACCAATTTCTTATCAGTCAAACAAAAGTTTAAAATTGATTTGCTTGCATTTCCTCTGAAGTTCATTGACAGTTTTTATTAAACAAAAAAAGTAATAATTGATATGATAAGATAAGAGCGGCCACCAAAGCCGAATGAGTTGGTGCATGACTACCTTTCAGTAGTGACCGGGCTCGAAACCCAGTGTGGGTACGCAACTCTAAAGTGATGGGAAAGGCTTTTCTAAGGCGGTCGACCCTCGGCAAGCAATGGCAAGCCTCTGAGCGTATTTTTGCTTTGGAAAATTTCCTCGTAAAAAACAAAAAACATCTGGCGTTCTGAGGCGGCGAAAAACTGTAAGTCCCTCTATTTGTGTGAAGAGCATCGAGACGCCCATCTCGAAAGTGGAGAAGCTCGGCAAACAGCTAATGGAGGTGTATAATAAATTATGAATAAAAACTATAGATATGACTTTCGTTTTCTTATCGGCAGTTCGCTGGTAAACCGATAAACGATTTCTTTAGAGAAACCATCTGACAGACATGGAGCCTCTCACGTACATCTGACGGCTGAACGTGACTCTAACTTCTTGACCTTGATACATTGATAAGTTGAATCACTAATGAGAAGCTACACAGAAAAGTCTTTAGGATACTATTTGAGCAGTACGCACTGTTTTTGTCACCTGAGGACGACCTCATTCATACCCTTGGTTTCATTTGGAAGGAAATTTGATGCGATTTCGTGAGCAAGGAAGTAACCCAGAGTGCATTCAAAGTGGTTTGGCAGATATTTTCTTTACCGATGGGGCCAAGAATGAAATAGGTTCTGGAGCCGGATGGTTCTTAAACGGCAGTAGTAAGTAACATTCCGCTATGGGAGGAATGGCAAATGTTTTCTAAACGGAAATGTTTGCCATTTTGAAAGTAGCAAAATAGGTATTGAGAGGGAATGGAGCGGGAAACAGCCTGGAGTCTTTAGTGACAGTCAGGCTGCACTTAAGACTCTGGAGAACGCAAAGTGAACCTCAAATATTGTCCCAGAATGTAAGAAGAACCAGGGATCAGAGTCAATAATCGGAATCAGGTAGGCAGGAGTCATGAAGTGGATAAGCGACTGTGGAACTTTCTTCTAAAACTTGGGAAAAAGACGTTCAGTTGATGGTCGGTATTATTACGGGACACAATCGATGGGGTCAATATATGATCACAATTGGAATCATTAAGGATCCGATTTGCCTGTATTGCTTAGAGGAGGCGGATAGCACTGTGTATTTTCTTTGTGAGTGTCCTGCATTTGCTAGAACCAGGCTGCGAACTTTAGGTTCCGATCTCATGAGAACGAGTAAAATTCGTTGTCTCAAACTGGAGAATATTTTCCGATTTACCAAAGAATCTGGAAAATTCTCACAGGTCTAAATACCTCTATTCGTCTATTCTATCCTATATTTTTCCTTCTGTTACTTCTTTCCTTTCCTGCTTGTCTATCTTTCACTTTCCAGAGCTTTAAATATAATGGGATTTTTAGCCTGAGTGTTTTAGGTGTTACCAAATCCCTCGGTGCTTCTTGGTTCGGCTTTTCAAATTTTATTTCATTTTTGAACGAGAAGCTCGATCAGGGCAGTGGACTTGGGAATATGATTAACACTTCTCAGATTGTAGGAAATTTTAATTTGTGGCTAACGCTTTACTTAGGGACTTGACCTACTTAACACCTTATTTAGAGCCATACTTGAGCAAAGTGCACTGATGAAAATAAGCAAAATAATTCTTGATGATCATCTAATAGGGGACGGCACGATGAGCTCCTGGGACTTAAGCTCTACAGTTTCTCTTGGAGCTAGGATTAAAATGCATTATCTAAGTCCTTGAAGAGCCGTAATACATCGCTCTACTCCAAACAATAATAATAAAACTTAGATAAGACCTTTAGCCCTAGTAGCTGGTAATGAAATAATAAATACTTAGAGGAAGTATTGCCGAAGCTGGCAGATAATATAACCTAAAGCTCGGAAAATGAGGGAAGGTCGAGTTGTTTTATGTGATAGGATAGTCGTGAGACAAAGAAACTCCGGTAACAATACAAAACCTAATACCGATATGAAAGGAGGTTGCCAATGGGAATACGAGTATAATCTAACTATTGCAGAGCCCAATCGCAGAAGTTAAAATCCTTCAAAAGATCAGGAGACTTGACTTCCCTTGCTAAATTGATTTTGTAAGGGTGTACGCGGATTTCTTTACTTTAAATTTTTCACAGTGTGGACTAAAGTATTCTTAATTTCTGCAAACGACGTGAAACCGACTACTTTGGCTTTTTTTGAAGTGAGTAACTTACGGCTGCGATATTTTCGGTACGTCGACCGGTGCTCGGTCCTACAGGCACAGGAGCTTTCAAACGATAATATCATATGTTGATTCGAAATTAACCTCTGTAGTACTCACAGCCTTTCGTTTGAATATATTGTTTAGATCGAAACAGGGAGTAAGAGCTCTACGACTCATTATTTTGGTAAACATTTTCGAAAAATTGCTTGTTTCATGCTGAAAACTTCAAGGTAGTGAATATAATATTTTCATTTGAGCTAATCATTTTGATTGGCTTGTCACCAGGTCTGGCAGAACGAAATTGAGCTCAAGCCATAATTATGTAAAATATTAAGTTTGCCTGCTTGAAGTGCAGCATTTAAATTATTTAAAAGTCCTTCACCCATTACAAACTAAATAAGACTATTTGAAACTGACCATAAATTAAATGGGTTTAGTACATTTGGAGCCTTACTTCTCAATCGACATACGAATAGGCTCAAAGTGCTTTAGGATAGCAGCACAGTTCTGGTCGAAGGCGAGTTCAGACAGATCTGTGGCTACCATTAAGTTTTCCATGGATGTAGGAGTAGGTCTTGTAATTAGTTTCGTTAGCTTACGTTAATAGAAGTACTAAATGCCAAAAGCTAAGAAGGCTGTGCTCGAACTTGTTGGATTGTCTAGAAAATGAGCACATTCTAATTCTCATGCCTATAACTTTTGTGGTACTCACTGCAGGAAAGTTCTAATCTTCTTAGTGACGCCACAAGGCCAGTGGAGAGTAATAACAGCAATCCGCTTCTCAATCTCAGCGCTGAGTCTTTTCATAAAAGGCTAGAGGTTCTCTATAAAAGTTTAGCTGTTCTGCTGGTGAGATTTGGGATCTGGAAAGTATCAAGGGACTGCAGAGTTTACCATATCAGAATACCTAGTTTGACATTTGCTCTCAGTAAACAAATTAAATTTCCGGTAGTTTATAATATCAGAAGTTATATATGTATATTTATATATTATATTATATATTTTTCTCATTGAGTATTTGCTCTGTCCTCGCTAGCGTTTTACGTATGGAACCAATGGAAGAATTTGAGTATGCAGCGGGACGAATATCTGAGATTTCTAAAATGCCATAATCTAAGCCGATTTATCATATAATATTTATCAGAAACTATAGAAACCAAAAGCCAAAGAGCAGTGCTATCAGCTGCAGATAAAATATAAAAAAATTTTAATAAAAATTCGAGGACGCAGTTTTATAGCCGATTAAATTTTGGTATAACAAAGTGCAAGCTTGAAGCGCCTCAAAGCTCGCATTGATTTTTGACAATATTTTTGCTAGTGATCTTGTGCAATTTCTCCATATGGAAAAAACATCACCACCCAACACCTTCAGTAAAAAACAATATATTCGGAAAAAATCGTCAAAAATGCGCGCTATTTTTGGGCTGCTTTAAATTTTTACATTTTTCATCAAAGTAAAGTAAAAAACTAAGACTTTAATGAAAAGTTGATGAACACTTTTTTCAAGTTGCAAGAGGTTTGAAACATGGCTTTGTATGCCTTTAGTGGGAGAATGAATTATATTTTCATTAAACAATTTTTAGAAGTGAACGGAAAACAAATAAATTTTCAAAACTTGCCATTAGGTCTATGCGCTCTTGTTAATAAACGCACCAGTAAAATATCAATTTGTGGAACACCATCAAGACGCTCGCCACAAATAGGAGGAGGAGCGCGGCCAAACAGCTAACAGAAGTGTACGCGCCAATTATTTATTTATTTTTTTATTTTTATTTAATATCAGAAAAATCATGTGAACATTTTTATACATTTTTTTACGCTTTCATACATTTTGAAGCCTATAAAAATTAATTTCCGTAAGAGTAGAAAAAAAAAGTCTTAATCAAATCTTCGTCAGACGTTAGTCAAGGGACCATCTGATAAGCGTCGGTATTAAATATTTGATTAATATTGTTAGATTTGGAATTCGATTAGGAGTTTTATTGCTTTAAACCAAAGGCCGATAGAAATCTTGAGACTGAAGAAGTCAAAGAGTTTTTTTAATGAATTTTATTGTGACTACACAGTTTTTTATTCCCAAGCTTTCTTTAAAGAATTATTATAATAAACTCGAAATAATTTGGGAAAAATATCACAAAGCAGCTAGCACAAACAAAGCTTATCTTTTGTGTAGCAACGACAATATAAATTACCTTTTAAGAGTATTAAATTAACACATTTTTTAACATCAGCACCGTAAACCACAAATTAGTTTGGGGTTGTTGTTACTGTTCACGCAATTACCTAATCTGTGAAAACCATGAAAACTCAAGTAACAAAAAACACAAAAAAATCAAAAAAGAATCAAACAAAAAAGAAAAAAAAAACAAAAACAAAAAACATAAAAAAGACAATAAAAATCTTCTTATGATTACGCGGTAAATTTTATTGGAATTTAATGCAAATGCCTTGAAAAGCATTCCTTCTTGAAAACACGCACTCAAAGAGAACAAATTTGAAGCGAGTGAAGCCGCAACGGCAAAGAAGCTTCAACTGTAGCAGCCAAGTCGGTTGAGTTTAAAGAAAAAAAATTCTGAAAACCAAATCTGTGGCTGCTGAAGATGAAAAGTTACTTTCCCACAAATCTATAATTCCGTAACGAATTGCTTCACCGAATGCCAACAACAACAACATCAAGAACCAATACAACAACGCAGATATGCGCAAGTTTAATTGAAGTGGACACGTAGAAATGTGTTGTATGTCGAGTTGTTGTTGCTGTTGGAGCTGTTGACTATTGTAAAACGTCGGACTCGTTGACGCATGCAGAAGGAAAAGTAAACTTGAAAATATGCAACATATGTTTGTGCAACATATGTATGTATGTATGTGATAAAAGTAAAAAGTGATGGAATGCCGTTACACACATACACACACACATGTATACCTGTTGAAGTAAATGGTCCGCAGGAATGTTAGAAAAATTGCTGCCGACTATGAAAAGCTTATTTCCCAAGCGAAGTCAACGCAATTCAGAGAAAGCAAAGAAACGTAGCGAGGATTTTGTAGAAAGTAAACGCCCCTAGCTTTGTCGGCCGGCAGAACTCTTACACTTGAGGCAAATTACTATACATTTTTGCATTTCAGAAAATCTGCGAAGCATCGCCAAGCCACGGAGTGAGAAATTGGAAACGTCAAAAAAGTCTAAATTGGCTTACGCCAAAAATTCAGAGCCCTCTGAGTTTATCTATTCGCTCGCTGTTTTTGAGCCATCCTACACTTCTTTAGAACAGGAAAAAAAAATAATAATCTAATACAAACATTTTATTTATTTTAAGTAGTGGCTTCGAGCCCCTCCTACTCTCCCACATAACTACACCCAATGCTTTATGATTAACGTTGTTGGGCATTGCTGACACTTGCAACATGCAACACTCGTTGCGTGACGTGCTCCAGCCGCGTATAAATTAAGTTAACGCGGGTACAGACAAGCACACAAATACTTGAGTGCGAAGTGAAGCTCAACATTGTTGCTGGAGCCTTTTGGCAGCCAACATTATTTGTTGAGTTGGCAACAGCGCATGCCTACAGCGTCAGTGGAAGTGCTAAAATTGATGAAATACTGCACAAGGAGTCGTCTGAGAGCCATGGCAAGTATAAATCGTTTAAATAAATGTTTGTTTAATACTCGTGCAGTGGAACTATTTAAAATATAACTAACTGCTGCATGACGGCGAGCTCTCTAGTAGGTACTCATTTAAAAAACTCATTTGCTACACTTTTAGTGCATTTTAAGGTTCTTCCCTGGAATGTCATCTGATCCTCAAGAAAGGTCATTGAATCAGCAGTGGCTTTAATGCGGAATTAGGGGTTTTAATAGTGCGAATAGTTGATACTGAGGAGAATGCTCTTGTGTAGAATTCTCTATCTGAGTCACCAAACGAGATGCTGATGTGTAGAGTGGTTTCAGAGAAAGTAAATTTCTTTTTTGGTATTATTTTATACTGATGCTGGAGTAGCGCAGACACCTTGCAGATTTGAGTAATGCGATTCTCCCTCTCTCTCTCTCTGATACCCTTACGGTATAAACCCACAAGCGCCGTGCGTGGGAAAAGTAATTAAAGCGGGTAGGACTGCTCATAAAAGAGGACAAAACGAAATACCTCCAGTCAAACAGTGCATTCACATACATCTTGGCACTCACACCACGTATAATGACGAGCCAAGAAAGAACTATGTTTTCCTCGGA
The DNA here is from genome assembly GCA_037575425.1 of Anastrepha fraterculus. Taxonomy (NCBI): domain Eukaryota; kingdom Metazoa; phylum Arthropoda; class Insecta; order Diptera; family Tephritidae; genus Anastrepha; species Anastrepha fraterculus. The sequence goes on from JAYXIM010042879.1 coordinate 11,188, forward strand.
AATATCAATAACAACACAATTAATGTCAGCCTTCAAATAAAACGGAAAATGATGCATAATCACAGCATCTGTAAAAAAAATTACTTACGATTGGAAAATATTACAAAGCCTTCTTTCGTGTAACAATAAAAAGTATTGAGTTGTTTGTTAAAAAATGTGACTTTTATATGATTCTTATGTCATCGAAAGCAAATTTTTCGGTTTGACATCTTTGCATGTAATCTTTACCCTTTCTCCCCTCACTATTTTTGCCCTCAATGGTAGGGCTATTAAATAGAAGGACTGAAGCCACAATAGAGCGATCCCATATTTAGTGATCTAAGTATTTTGGAAATTGCCGCAACTTTTAATAAAAATGTGCTTATTTGTAGGCTTGAGTATAATAAGAAGTAAATTGAAAAAAAATTTTGAAAATGTTTCATAATTTCAAGAAGTATTTCATTTTCAAAATTTTTTAATTTTTTTAATTTTCATAGTGAAATATCTACGGTTCTTCTTAATATGTTTATGTTGTAATATTTTTTTGTTAAATTTTGTATGGCAAAATTACCATGGGTACACTCCAAGTATCACCTCATAGGGTGCCGTTCTGATATCATAATGTAGACCACAGGCTGCGAAAAATTTCACAACTTAAAGGAGGAAAAACCATCTACAGCCATCTAGTGCTGTTAATATAGTGGAGCATAGAAACGGGAGCTAGGCTGGGAAACTGCCTTAGGCTATCCCCGGAAAGCAGAGTAAGGAACCTCAAGCTCCTAGCAGTCAGACTCGAAAATTTGCGAAGAAATTGATCAACAGACTCTTTCTCTGCCGGATCTCCACAGCTTCTGCAAGGGGGTCCAATATCCAAGCTTCTCCGCATGAGTTCCGATCACTCAGTGACCGGTGACCCTCGCTATGAGCTTGGAAATTGAATGGCGGGAGATCTTTAGCACTTTAGCCGACCTGCTTCTGTCATACTGAGACCAAAGGGTTTCTGAGATGGCACGCGATAAGATAGAACTAAACTGTCTTGCGTATTTAAAAACCTTTAACAACCGAGAACACCGATGTCTGACATAGGGCCAACTGAAACTGGTCTTGTCGACCCTTTCCTGGCAAGCTCATCGGCAATTTCATTTCCCTATACTTGTATGTCCCTATGCCATAGAACCCAAGAAAATAATATTTTCTACACATTCGAGACGTTTGATCTCCTCCCTACAAGAGTGGATCAGAAGAGAACTGCGAAGGGGTGACTACAGGGCCTTGATTGCAACTTGCCTATCGGAAATTGTAATTATGTCTTCCGCCCAACAGTTATCTCTAAGCAATTTGCATGTCTGTAGGATCCCAAAGAAATCTGCTTCAATCTTGGCAGGAGACTCTAAAAGGAAACTGAAATGTTGGCTGCTCTAGAGAAAACTCTCGCTTTAGCTCCAAATTCCATCTTGAAGCCATCGGTAAAAACCTTGGTACCTATATCCGTGCAGACTCTCGCCTCTTTGCAATCTAGTCTGCTTGGAAAATAGCCCTAGCACAACCTTTAAAATCCAGTGTGCAAGTAGAGAGATCTGTACGAAGTACGAACAAGGAAGAATAATGCTACCATGTCCTTCAGGAGATTGCCTCCAAAGGTTGTACATCCAGAGTACAAGGCGTGGTTTAAAATGTAATCGGCCGAGGGTACTTTCAGAGAAATATACGAACTCGTTTCCTCATTTGTGATTGACTGCAGCTGAAGAAGTTCATTAGGTGGCTAATATCAAGGCTTACTATATCAGCAAGCACAGCACAGGAGTAAGATCCAAAATGCGTAAATATTAGCTCTGTAAAAACAGAACAGCTGAGCTGGTTTCACTTCAAACTTTAGACCTGTCGCAAAGAGGACTCCAAGTAATGCAGAGCCTCGCTGCAAGCTTACCTTGCGGATAATGCGTTGTAAGTATACCCACAAAATTAGAGGCCTGAGGTTTTGCTAAACTGAGAAGATCCCTCAAGTGCTTCCGATCCACCCGTGGGCTGAAGGATCTCGCGACCTTATAAATTTAAGTACTTACCCAACACTCGCTGAGTTGACGCGAAGCCTACTTTTCCAGAAACAGACCACAGGTAGTCAATGGACCCCGAATTCTCTGATTTCGTGAGGAAACTATTCGACTGGTCATTTGTTTAGCCAGCTTACACGCCCATCAGTTCTCTGCAGTGTCCTTGTGACCAGGTGCCCAAATGAGCCTAATATCAAAGCCATTTGCAGATCAGTTCAGTTTCGAGTGCACCACTATCGAGCCACGCGCCTTATTGCCGCTTGGTATTTAATTCTTCCTAATATTCAACACTTCAACGCCTTTGATAGAAAAGACCATAAAAATTAATTTTATCTTTTGTAAACCTTCAATAGATGCAATTGTGCTTATATTAAGTGACTTCATTTATAAAATTCGTTAGTTTCGACTTTCGAGCTGGCCTTCTTGGATTGACAAATTTCTTTAAAAACTCTTACTCGTTGGACTTTCGTATATTTTGTATTTTACTTCCAATACGTCCCTAGATCGAGTGCTCGACTAAAAAAATACGTTGTGTTTCAAGGTCTCACAACCACGCTCTATAAGTCACTTATCGCGTAAGATCTAATAGATTGAAGGACGCTTCGCTGACAGCTCTTGTACAGTTCCAGAGAAGAAGCGAGTGTTTCGGGTACTCAACTGTTCAAAGCATCAAAGTATGCAATAATTTCGGGAGCTAGGATATGACCGAATGGAAGTTGTGTTTCTAGCTCTGGGCTTGGAAATGGGAACCATTTTGAGCGTTGGAAATTGCATATGGAAAAATACTAGCAGTAATAAATAGGCTGATGCACATCCATCTCGTAGACTAAGCTCAACCCAATTTAGAAAGAACCCGAACTAAAGAGGAAAGTAAATTTTGCAAACACTCACGGGTTCTCTTGCAATTCCGAATACATATAATGATTAACCACCGAGCGGAAATGGTAGAATACAAGGTGAGGTAGATTTAATTCTAAGCAATAAGGAAGACTCAATTTGATCACTAGACATGATCTCCGGCATGTGAAGGTGCCCCGCACGACACTAACCGCCTCTTCACATGCCCCTCAAACAGACTCATCTAACCCCCCTCTCCCTCTGGACCCAACCCGTCGAAACAGCATGTTTTCTGGGCCTACCCCTAGATGAGCTAGACGAAGACGACCGGAGATATGCCTAAACAGACAGGGCTACCTATGCTGTTAAAACAACAACAACAACTCAATTTGATCACTAGACAGGGCTACTGAAACGGACCGTGTTTAGGCAGACAATAAACGGCATTCAACGGGAGACCCTTACCACCTTCTTAAGCTCTCGACCCCCGAATGCCGTCATCGGAGTGCAACCACCACCTACAGCAGGTGAAGAGCTCCTTCTTCTCTGTGAGAGCCGCGTAACCTTGGCACAATTACGTTCTAGATATTGTAGCAAGTTAGACTCCTGCTTATCCGGAATTGACTCCCGCATACCAAACATATGTCCAGCATGTGAAGGCCCCGCACGACACTAACCATCTTTTACAGGCCCCACCAAACCCACTCATCTAACACCCCTCTCCCTCTGGACCAAACCTGTCGAAACAGCAAGTTTACTGGGCCTATCTTTAGAGAAGTTAGATGAAGACGACCGGGGATTTACACTACAGTGACAGGGTATAGTAATGCTGGTGCAAAAATAAGAATTAAATTCGATCAGCTTTATATACGAAAACTAGGGTACAAGCCACAAGTCTTGATGTTGTTCCACAAATGGAGGAACCTACAGATATATTTTTTATGATTAGCTTTTTCATGGCAAAAATACACTCGGAGGTTTGCCATTGCCTGCCGAGGGGCGACCGCTATTAGAAAAAACTGTTTCTTCATTTTGGTGTTTCACCGAGATTCGAACCTACGTCTGAATGGTAGTCACGCACCATTTTAGTAAGCGTACATTTTAGTAAGCTTTAATTTGGACCGATTCAAGTCCTCGTATTTACTTAAACTCCATATTTTAAAGTAATGATTAACTAATATGAATATTTTTCTCGCCAGCTCTACCATTTTCATTCTCTATCCTACACTTTGAGGTCGTAATTGCAAACACAAATTCATTTGTATTAGTGAAATCGCCAAAAAAATATATCGATTTTTTAATCAACTGGCTAGCAGTATGAAATTGGCAATATCTATTAAATTTCTGCAGCTATTAGATAAATTAAGAGCTGACAAAACGATGATCGCTACCGGACCCCAATTCCAAAAGATCATCGTCTTGCACTTAGCTAATCGCAATTATTTGGTTTAAATGGAATTTGTGATAACTGCTATTCATTGCTTTATAAGCTTTGCTGATGGAATGCAAGAATGAAAATTCATCAATGGTAGCTTTTTACGATTATCACATAAATTAATTAATTAATCGTTGACGCCGTGAAGCAATAACAAACACATTGCTGCATGCAGACAAAGGCCATAGCAGCATAGTTAGATGGAACTAGCGCAGACGAGTGAGTTTGAACGTGGCATATCGGGTATATGCGGAACGATTGTGGGTTCGATGCTGAGCTCTTGTTGAAGAAACATTAAAAATGATGTATATAAAAAATACACCTCTCCTTTACAGCCAATGCGAAGGCTGCGACTGCTTGCCCCACAAAAATACTTAATATAAACACTTTTCTTGGGACTCAAGAAAATCAAGCATGAAAAGAAATTTAGCCCAAACCTTTCATGATTCTATGCGCCACATTGTTGTTATAAGTTTGTATATATACTTACACACATACTTATATCGCCAAGAATGATCACTAAAGCAGCAGTTAACGACTAACAATCAGCATGAGTAGACAGACTCTAGCCAGCGGCGATAACTAACAGTCAACAGTTGGGGAAAAGTCAATTGAATTTCGATTTTTTATGACGCAGTGGGTTGGACATACTCACATATATATTCACAAACGTACATACATACATACGTAGCTATATTGAAAGTGTGCTGCGAGTAGTAGCCCCACATGGCGGCTTGGCGGCAAATAAAGTTGTTTACAACATAGATTTATGAAGCCGTTACCAGGCGGCCTATGCTCCAAAGCACCTCAAATAAGCAGCACAAAGCACAAAAAGTTGACCAGCTGAGCGCTTTTCGAGCGCTAGCAATCATGATGAAGTTGCATGCATGTCAGGGGTTAGGCAGAGGGCGCAGAAGAAAGTTGTGGTCCAAATTGGGTTACAGCATTGCAATACACGCACATACATACATACACACATACCAAATGTGCAGTGACAAGCAGAAATGTTCATAAAAAATGGCTCTTGCATATTGTAGTGATATTACAAAAGCTTCATTTTGCAACAGTATTTCAGCAAACGTCAAATGTACTTCAGAATAATCGATTATATTATATTTCAGAACTTTTAACTTCACAAGCCTTTAGATTTATTGCAGACTAGTTTTAAATGTGATAGAAAAAACATAAGGAATTCAGATATATGAAGTGCTATCCAGCGCTTCGAATTCGAACCATATATTTTTTTGACTTTGAAGGCTGAAATAAAATCCCAGATGTGTCAAAAATGTATTTTATGGTTAGACATTTACAGAACTGGTAGCTTTTTGCTTGAACAAAGTTGAGAAATATTAAGAAAAATTTAATATAGAATAATCAGGTGAATCCGTGATGACAAGTGACCGCCTGCATGCAGCGAGACGCTGTTAGCCCATTGCTCTACCAATCGAACGATGATTATGTGTGCCACTTTCATTGAAAGTCATATTTTCAGTTGTTGAAGTATTTGCTCTGTAGAATTTATTTCATGAATAACCCGAGCAAGACATCACGCGCTTGATACGAGCTTTTCAGCTTTCGCCAGAAAAAGTGGTCACATGCCTGATACGAGGTTTTCATTTTAGGTATGAAAGTAGGATGACGACTCCCACAACTTGTTTTAAGGCAGAGGGTTAAAGATATGTGTTTTAACAGCCGTTCGAGTATCATTCAATAGTTGAAAGAAGGAATCGAAGTTGCATTTTCTGAGAAGAAAGACGAAGCTCCGCGAAATTTACAAAAACAAAAACTGGTTTGACAGAAGCGTCCACTGTAAAGTCGACCACCTAGAGTCCATACAGCCATAGAAGTCATTTGAATGAACTGTTTTCCGTTTAATAATAAACTGAGGACGAATGAACATAGATTTTTAAAGCCGATTCGAACCGAACCGAATTTCGGCCGACCTTCGTTAATTTTTTAACATAAAATTGGAACTTTTTCTTGCAGAAGCCAAACCGAAACCATACTGAACTCTTGTTGCGAAATATAGTCGTAGCCGTAATCTAAGCTTTGTTGTTCTTTAATAATAATTTCCCGTGAGGAGTTGCTTGATCTCCCGTCGGGCGTGTCCCAGGTGGTGGATAGGGAAGCCCTGGCACCACAGTAGTGGCCTTCACAGTTGGGTTAGGTTCCAACACTCGTGTGATGACTCAAAGTTGGCATAGAATCAGGGTGCCATCCGTGAACTAAACTGGCTAGGGAGGAGTCCCGAACAAAACACGAAAGATGGATTACTCCAGGTGGAACCCACACACGTGGCAATCCAGGGGCATGGATTCCATTACCCAAGTCTCTTAGCTGTATGGGCGAGGCGCACCCTGGAGGAGACGCAACCTTCTCTTCCTCAGAGACTGAAAAACGTTTCACGGCTTTTGCAGAGGACCGAGAAGTGATGAAAGATTTGCCCCGATCTGGTCGCCAATCAACGTCTTTAACGGATGAAAACGTCGACAAAGTCAAGGAAATGGTGCTGGAAAACCATCAAACCATCATTTAAGTTTGAGGGAGGTATCTCGTAGCATGTCTCACGAATAAATTCGCAATATTTCGCACCATCAATTGGGCGTGAGACGTGTGAGGACTCATCGTTTATCCAGCGCATCAAAACAGATGATGAGACATGGGTATATGAGTTTGACATGCAAACCATGCAAACATGCAACAGGTGGCTGAATGGCGTCAGAGTCGGTCAAAAGTGAAAGTGAGTTTTTTCTTTTCAATTCCCGGTACTTTTTTGACAGAATGTGTAACCGTAAAGCCCTCAGGGGAGCCTGTTAACCCTAGAGGGCGCGTCCCCAAGCTGTGAATAGGGGAATACCACACAAGTCAGAGATGTAAACTTCGTTAAAAAACTAACTTTTCTCAACGTCTGATTCATCATGTGAGATGCTTTCGAAAGTGAGTGTCTGTACTTGGAGCAAGTGCCTCGCTCTAAAAAATGTGATATGATATGTAGAACTGGATGTCTTAAGATGTATTCACCAGTGCGTTCCCCACTGACGTACGTGGGATTACCAGGATTGGTAGCCCAGCAATAAATCCAAAATACCCAAGAAACGGAGACCTGTGCCCTATATGTTCCGAATAGAAACGACACAAAATTGTAACAATACATACATTTTTTTTTGGATACAATTTATTGTTAAGGAAATAAAAAAAAATTCCAAACTCTAATTCATATTTTTCAGGCAGTTGAGAAAACGAAAAGAGGTAAAGGACAGTTCATAGTTAGGAATAGTTTATCGACGCCCCTACAGCAATGAATATTTATTTTGTCTTTGCGATTAGATCATAAAATACCGTAGAGTTTATAATGGATTTGTTTCGGAAAGAGTGGTCGAAAAGAATAAAAGTGGACAGCCAATAAAAGACAGACGATTTGCATCATGAAGAGCGACTATGAATGCTGTGAAAGCTAATAAGGGCGTAAAAGAGAATCTTCACAATCGAAGAATGTGATCAGACAATTTGTAGGTGCCTCAAGAGAGTGTCATAACGGCGAAAAATAAAATAAAGAATCTGCCAAACCCAAAGCCGTTCTTCTTAAATTCGTTTGAGATCATGCACACTAAACACCCATGCAGTGAAAACTAGTCATGTAGGCGAACGAAAACAAGTTAATTAATTAGGCTTTGCTGGATTGCATTGACGGTGTTACTAATAGTTACAGTTTTCTTTAAAAAAAAAATATTTCCTTTATTATTATTTTACATTTATTTAATTTAATTTTTCTTTACTTACATTTTAGCTAACAAGGATTGGATTGATCTGCAACGTTAAAAAAAAAATTTATTGAAAAAAGTCAAAAATTATGTTTTCTACGAATCATTTTTGAAGTCACTGTATGTATGCTTATGTGTAGCGCACACAAACCCGTTAATACACAAAGCTATTGCACGTTTGACCCATTAAACTGGTCAAATATTCGTTTTGCTGTGTCACAACAACAAGAACAACAAAATCTATGCGTACAGGCATGAAACAACTTCAAATTAGGGTGGGAAGCACAGCTGGAGCACATTTCATTCGACCTTTTTAGCTAATTAGCTGCTTAGCGTGTTGTGATAAGGCGTTGTGTTGATGCATAGGTTTTTAATTAGCTATTTTTTACGCATCCATCCATCATCTATTAATAGCCTAAATATTTATTTATTAAATTCATTGAACTGGTATTTATGAATGCCAATAACTTCTTGAACCGCTAATATCTGCATGCGGGTTTCCCAAAAAAGTAGTTAAGAAGAATGTTAATTGGATGCTGAGAAAGACAGCAGACGAATGTAAGAGTAACTGGCTTAAAAACGAGTGAAGTATTAGCTTAGAAATGTAAGAAATTCACGCGGCGGTTTGCCATTGCCTGTCGAGGGGCGATCGCTATTAGAAAAACCTTTTTCTATCTTTTTGGTGTTCCTTCGCACTCCCGAATGATAGTGACCCACCAACTCATTCGGCTACGGCGGCCGCCGTAAATGAGGAGATATATGTGTGAACTCGACAAGCAAAGTTAAATATTTCTGTTAAAACTGGCGTTGAAAGATTTCGCTAATGGGTTACATGGGTTTAATCGGGTAAAAAAAGGCCTATTTTCAATATTTTTTTTTTCTATGTAAAAAATTATTTATTTAATTCAAACTTTTTTCTGTCTTATAGATACCTACATATTTGAAGAATAATTTCTGAAATTTTCAAGAAAAAAAAAAACTCCTTCTTTGTGACTTCATTTCCGTGGACCTCTCGAAAAAAAAGTGCGTCCGCGTTGTCAGCATAACTCCTGACAGGATCATCAAAAATGGAAACACAAAATTAAATGTTTTAGTTAAGACCATAAACTCGTGATTGAACGAAGGAAAGAAAAGAAAGTAAAAAGTGGAATTTTGGCAGACATTTTTCCAAAAGAATTAAAATTTCGGTCAAATTTGGTTGACATTTTTTTTTTTTTAAATAGTTGTAATTGAAAAAATCCTTCGTTTAAGCACGAGTAAATTGTATCTCGAACACCTGTGTTAAATTTCATCAAAAACTTTAACCCCTTTGGGGAAAAAAATATCTACCCTCCATCTGCATTATGTCACTAAGCAAAAATCTTTACTCGACTGAGAATCGTTCACACACTTATGACACATGCCCATCTGCTCAGCGGTTCACCGAAGCCTACACTACATGCCCTTTTTGTGGCTCCAACGAATTTACTACACTTCATCTGATAGATACTTGTCCTTCCCTACAAAATATCAGAACATCCTTTTTCTCAAGCATCAAACCATCGGAACTCCTCAAACAGACAACGGTATGCAATTTAAATAAGATTTGTGATTATGTATCTAGATGTAAGTTAAGGCTATAAGAAACGCTGTCATTTTTATTATACTAGCTCTTTAAGTGGAATAGTTATTTATAATTGTTACTCTTTTAATAAATAAAGAAATAAATAAATAAATTTCATCAAAATCGGTTGAGTAGTTTTCGAGAACACTTGACAACCGACTTTGAAAACACGGTTCCGAGAAAAACGGTTTTAAAGTTGTGAGTAACAATAGAAGTGGCTTGGAGCGTACACCTTCTAAAGGCTGTATCTCCGAAACTATTCTTCGGATCGACTCGAAAATTTAGGATGATATTCTTGAGAAGTTGTAGGAATTAATAAGCCAAAAAAAATCGAGTTTTTGAACCCACGAAACCCATGTAACCCCTTAAGGTAATCGCGCGCTTTGGTGTGTTCAAAGACCTCGCGCTTTTATGTTATACTATATAATATATGAAGTCAGTAGCAACCCTTCTGAAAAATTTGCAGATCAAAGCTTTTTTGACAAGGCGAATCTATTAAAATTAATTTTGCGAAGACGAAGATGATGAGTATGGCAAACAAAGATGGGTGAGAGTGTGGAGATTGTAGCTGCCCCTATCAAAACAGTGGAGGAATTTACTTCCCTCGACAGCAAAGTTGCCCGGGCATTGGTACGGGTATAGACGTACGCTTCAGAATCGAAAAAACCAGAGGGGATTCGGGATGTTGCGCCCTGTACAACCTGAGTTAAAGTTTAAAGGTTAGACTCTTCAAGTCTAATGTGCTGTCGATAACGCTATAGAGTAGCTCTATCTGGAAAATCACCACCGATATAACCAGTCGTGTACAAGGCTAGCATTTGGATTACAAGACAGAAATGGAAAGGAATTGGTAAGGAGACGGTAATATAGCGAAAAAAGCAATGGAATGGAACCCATTCGCTGCGAGGAAAGGAGCGCCTAGCAGGCTAAGAGAAACTTAGAAAAAAACCGTGGATTGCGAGACGGCTCAACTCGGGTTAATCTGGAGCAAGTGAAGGCGTTAACCCGTAATCGGAAAAAATGGCGCCTAGGTGTTGTTGGTGCCCTATATCCCGCTGTGAAACAATTATGATGATGATTAACGGTGGGTCGCCGTGTGCATAAAATGAAATGACGAAAAGCCGTTACATTTGCACCATCATCGTATGCTTCTAGCGCCAACTTCATGTCGACTGTGCAACATCGTTCGTCCTTTAGTGTTTCTTTCACTTTCTACTTTAATTTACTTATAGTGAAATATCTAATGTACAAAACGCATTGTTTTTGGTCTAGTGACAGCTCCTTTAATGTCGTGCCTTGAATTTAGATCACTTTTCATTCGCTACTGCTACTGGGTTGCCATTTTTTTTTATATCGTTTTTTGTCCAATATTGTTTTATTTTCTAATTACCATTTTTTAACCATTTCGTAATAATTTTATTTAATCAATATTTTTCAGTTTTTAGATAGGTGGCAACCCTATTCAAAAAGAAATCTAAATCAAGGATCTCTCAAATACCTTTCATTGAAACTGATATTACCATATCTTTTTTCTAACTTTTAGGTTTTCCGGGAGCGTACTTTGACGCATATCTCAGGAACTGTAAGAGATCCTAAAATGGAGTCGAGCTCTAAGCATTTCTCACTTCATTTGGAAAAGTATGTGTAATAAAACGTTCTTAAATAGCCGTCGTTTGTTACTCATATAGCGATATTTTATCATACTTAACTTACATAATTTTTAAATTTTTTGTATAGGAGGCAACCCTTTATTTAGATGTGGAGACCCTTTTGAAAAATATGTTTGGACTGAAACTTTCTAATGCAGCTTTCTTTTGGTACAAATCTACAATAGATACTTTTTATAAAGGTTTCAAAACTACGTCTAATCCCAACTACACCAGAGCATTCTTGAAAATACAAAAAAAACCAAAAAATGGATTCAGTGGTTTTGGAGCCCATATGAAACACACAAAACCACAAAACCACAACCTCACAAACATACAAACATACAAACATAAAAATATTTATCCTTTTTTATATAGAGATTAATTGATTTTGATTTAAGATAAAATGCGAATGGACTTTGCTCGCCACATTCTGGAACTTAAATCATTCTTAATAAATAAATCAATCGATATAATGATGATCTCTGAAACTCATGCCACTGACAAAACTTTTGTTAACATACCGAACTATAATATACATTACACAAATGAACCCGACAACAAAGCGCACGGTGGGACAGCAATTATTATTAAAAGAAATATTAAATACAATGAGCTGGAGGTATACAGAGAAAAAAACATCCAAGCCACCACAATAGCCATAGAAGACACAAAAGGGCAAATAGCAATATCTGCAGTCTACTGTCCTCCCAAATATAACAACACAAAAGAACAATACCTGCATTATCTAAAATCGCTAGGGAATCGATACTTAGCCGGAGGAGACTACAATGCTAAAAACATACTTTGGGGGTCAAGGTTAACAAATAAAAAAGGGAGGCAATTAATTGAAGCCATTAGAAAAAATAATAGTCGGTTTATTAGCACAGGTGAGCCAACCTACTGGCCAACAGATACGAAAAAACAACCGGACTTAATTGACTTTTGCATAATTAAAAATATGCCATATGAAAATCTGACAATAAAATCATGTTTAGAGCTATCTTCAGACCATTCACCATTAATTATGACCTTACTTGGACCTATTGAAATAAAACAATCTCTGGGCCTATATAATTCTAGAACGAATTGGACTAATGCTTGCCAAATATTAGAGCAAAAACTTAAAATAAATATATCACTAAAAACTCAAGATGAAATTGACTCCGCTATTGTATATTTCAATGATAGCGTAATACAAGCAGTTGTTTCCTCTACACCCACACCGAAAATGACAAATAAAGAAAATATCCCAACTTACGTTAAAGAGAAAATCGGCGAAAAAAGAAAACTCCGCAAAACATGGCAAACCACTAGACATCCGGCAGATAAAACCAAACTTAATAAAGCGACAAATGAGCTAAAAGCATTACTTACAAAACACAAGGAGAGTAAACTTCGAGATTATATGGCAAACCTGGGAACAGCAGCGTCTACAAATTACTCCTTATGGAAAGCAACAAAACACATTAATGGAGCTGTAATACATAAACCTCCCATCAAAACAGAAGCCGGCACATGGGCAAAAACAAGCAAAGAAAAAGCCGACACCCTAGCCAGACACTTCTTAGACACATTTACAAGCGAAATGGATAATCAAAACAATAACATTAAATCTGATAACATAATAAACGTTCCGCAAATCAAAACAAGAAAGACCACCATAAGCGAAATTAAAAATCAAATAAGACAGCTAAGCGATAAAAAAGCTCCAGGATATGATTTAATAAATGGAAAAATTTTAAAAGAGTTACCTGAAATAGCATTGCAATTCATAAGAAATATATTCAATTGCATGTTAAAGACTAAATACTTCTCACGACTATGGAAAATTGCTCAAATTACCGCCATACCCAAACCAGGAAAAGATGCCACCAAAACTGCCTCATATCGACCCATCAGCCTATTGCCAATTCTCTCAAAAGTGTTTGAAAAAATATTGTTCGACCGACTAGAACCAATTTTGACAGCAAAAAAAGTGATACCAAGCCATCAATTCGGATTTAGACGGCAACACTCAACAGTCCAACAAATCCACAGGGTTACTAACAAAATACTTAACGATATGAATGACAAAAAATATTGTGTAGCTGTATACCTAGACATTGCTAAAGCTTTTGATAAAGTTTGGCATAAAGGACTTTTGCATAAGCTCAAACGAATCTTTCCACAAAACTACTTTGAACTTTTGAAGAGCTACATAACTGATCGAAAATTTTATATAAGATATGAAGACGAATATTCCGATATTCTACCAATGACAGCTGGAGTACCGCAAGGCAGTGTATTAGGTCCTCTCTTATATCTAATATACACCGCAGATGTGCCAACTCCGACAACAGATAATACAATGATAGCAACGTTCGCGGATGATACTGTATTAATGGCATCAAACAATGACGAAAAACTGGCGACCTCTACACTTCAAAAATTAATAAACAATACAGTAAATTGGTTTGACGAATGGGGTATAGAAGTTAATAAAGACAAAACTATACAAGTTATATATACAAACAAAAAGACATCAAAATATAATCTAACCTTAAAAAACAACAAAATAAAAATCTGCCCAGCAGCAAAATATCTTGGAATACCTATTGACGAAAAACTAACATGGAAGCAGCATATCATTAACAAAAGAAATCAAATCAAGAATAAGTACCGGCAATTAAGTTGGCTAATCGGACGAGCATCAAAACTATCACTGTATAATAAGGTGACTATATACAAAACAATTATTACTCCTATCTGGAAATACGGAATAGAAATATGGGGAACGGCTAAAAACACAAATCTTCAGCTCATACAGCGAACACAATCCAAAATATTACGAAATATAACAAATGCTGGTTGGTTTATTTCCAATGAAGCCATACATCGTGACTTAAAAGTAGACACTATCCAAGAAACAATCACAAAATGTAGCACTAAGCATGTACAGCGACTGTCAGTCCACCAAAACGAAGAAATGCGTAAAATAGCACCGGCAGAAAATATCAAACGAAGATTAAAGCGACACACACCGACTGATCTAACTATAAGATTTACAGTGTAATCACAAAAAACAATAATAATAATAACAGATTCTTCTTACATTGGTAAAAGAACATAATAGACCCTAATTGTACAAAAATTACATATTGTTAATATATAACAGACTGTAATAAATAAAGGGGAGATATACAAAAAAAAAAAAACAAACAAAAGTGGTTGCCCTCGCGTGTCCTTGAACCAGCGCAGCCATAAAAGTCGTTCGCGAAAGAATTCGCAGACATCCCCTTAGAAAGCAGAATATCTTGTCCAGTTAAATGAATGTATCAATCAGATCTCTGTCAAGACTAATTAGAGATGATCTTCCAATGAAAGCCTTCCGTCGCTTTTGGTCATATTTTAACAACGCACTTGAAGAAAATTAGACTCGACAGATCCAAGCAGCACCTTCCGGTGCACGCGCTCGACAGCCATGGAAATATTTTTTTCACAGATGAGAAAGCATTTCATTGTTGAAGAAGTTTTTAAAAACGACAAAATCAATGCTAAAACTTCTAAAGACACAAAAAATGTGGTTCCAAGTGTACAGGGTGGCCACCATCCAACCTTCGTACTTGTTTGGTGGTGAGTGTCTTGTAAAGGCGTTACATCTCTTTATTTCAGTGAAAATTGGGTTAAGATTGGGGCAAAAGTGTATCAGAAGGATGTCTTAGAAGACGTGTTGGAGCAGTTGAGCAGTACTCTCTTCAATGAAGAGCGTTGGATCTCCCAGCAAGATTCCACACCAACCCATAAAGCAAAAACCACCCAGCCGTGTCTAAAAAACAATATTCCTGGGTTCATAGCCGCGGAAGATTGGCCGTCTGGAAGTCCAGACTACAGTTTGTGGTCAGAATTGGAGAAGATGGCCTGTCGAAGATCTAACAGAAATTTAGAGAGTCTCAAACAATCTTTGATTCGAACAGCGACATCCATATCCAGGAAAACCAAAAGGGTCGCTTATATTGCTTAACTAACTTTCTGAGCACAGCCCTGTTTAGTACATATAGTAGTAGTGGCAGAAGAAGAAGGAGAGAAGGGTACTCGTACTAATCGGAGTAGTCCAATTACCTAAAATACGACAAAGATTGGATGAGGAGCATAATCAAAAAATGGATGGGGGCGAAGAAGGGCGAGAACTACCACTACACCAATCGTCGAAGAGACTGTCTCAGGAACTTTCTTATTCTGTAGTTCACTTGAAATTATACTTCATTTCAATTTTGAAGTTCACAGATATTTCTTGACCATTAGACCTCGTAGAAGTCTAGGCAATAAAAAGGAGATTTTATGCCTGAATAAAAAAAAATCAAATACAACAGGAAGATCCACTTCCAGACTCAGGATTATTAGTGTAGACATTTCGGTTACTACTATTACTTTTCCGCCAATTCTACTCGTACAAGCATACGCCGCCTTCCCAACTCTTTTCATTCACTGAATAAAGTTTAACCACCCAATTGATCTCACAAATGCCCCATCGTAGATTGGCAATAAAGATCGTTAATAGCATTTTTGTAAGCATTTTCCAAAACATTTTGTATATAAAACGATACAGCATGTCGTCATTTTACATCCCGAGAAACTTCAATTAACTCACTTTCCGCTCACTTCACACTCACCGGCTCCTATGCGACAAAGGCACCGATAGTTGTTCGAAAGTGCAAAAGTCGTTGTAATCGTTCGGAGGACGTCGGACGACACACACAATGGGCAATTGTGTTGTAGTACTAACCAGCAATACAAAAAAAAAAAGTAAAAGGCAATAACAAATGCAAGCCAATATGTACACCAACAATAGCAACACAACCATATGTTAAGTTCTTGCACAGAAGAGAGGGACGATTTTTTTTAATGGCAACAAATGGCGGCAACACTTAAAGTGTTCAACTGGTTCGCCCATTCAAACAGTCTATGTGGAAATTTCTGTGTTATTTTTTGTTTTTTTCTTCTTTTAGTGATCGTTTATTATTTGAGTAGTACCAGTTGTTGTTGTTGTCGGATTTTATGGTAATGCTCGTAAATATGGACACGCGCTAATAAGGACTTGTACACGCGTTCGCTTATAAGCTGAGTTTGTGTTCCTTCAATGTTTTTGTTTTAATGGAAAGGAATGAACAGGCAGGCAGAGCGCACGATGGTGTGCAAGTGGAGAAATATTGCATTTTGATTAAATTTATTTGGTTTTAAGCAGGACTTAAAAGTTGATTATTACATCAAATGGAGGATTTTTTTATAAAGAAAATGCAAAGGAGCGTGAAAGAAAAAAAATTCTTAAAAAATTAACAAAATTTGGAGAGGCTTCAAACTTTCACTTTGTCATCCTAAAATTCAGTTTTTTCGTAAACAAACCGATCATTACCCCTGCTACATCAGCCCATCAGCTGATTCTGTCGAATTCGCTGAGAGCCGGCTAACGGTCTGATATTGGCCATACCATTAAAAACCTTTTCACCATTTCTGCTTGCTATCTCTGGGTCTTGCTCACTTGACGAGATTCGCCGCTGGCGACTATAGTTATACCTCACACATGATGGAAAGAATAATGAGATGGCGCCTGTCATGGTCCCGTTACTTTGCGCTCAGCGAATTTGACAACTACAATAGTTACGTGATTTTAGCTCCAGTACGGCCAGATTACCATTTTCGTAACTTGATTTAGCATTTTTTTTTTGTTATTTAGTCTCGGAGTTTTAGTTCTTTCTTCATGACATTTTTCTAGCTGTTCTAATTAAAATGTCATGTTTATAATTTTGTAAAATATACATTTTTTAATAATTATTTAAATAATTCACTCAGTTTTATTTAGCTTTACTTTTTTTTAACATCTAGTGGCATTGCCCGCGATTGCAGGTGTTGTTGGTGTTCTTCTGCTTTCGGCAGTCAAATCTCTCTCTCGCTACTGCAGTGTTGCCTAGCTTTGGATATAAAAACGCACTAAAATGCTCATTCAAAGAAAATAACCTAACAAATTTTTATTGAATCACTTAAAGAACATTGTATGCGAGACAAATTGTCTTTAAAATGTGGGTTTTTTAAATAAATGGGTTATGCTTGTGTACAATTTAATTTATGAGGTTTTTTTGTTAAGCGAGACTCTTTTGTTAAGGGAACGACTTTTTTGCTATATTTAAAGTTATGTAACTAGATAAGGTACTCTTTTTGTAAAAATGTCAGTATGGTTTCTTTAGTATTTTCTGGTATTTTCTTGTTTATTTTTACAATGAATATAACTCTAAATGTCCTATGTCTCACTAAGGATTGATGACCGCAAGAAACGATTACACCTCTATGGTTTTAACTCGCATTCAATAAATTCAAAGGCTTTTTAAAATGTGTAAAAAGGTTTTCAATCTTAAGAAGAGTTGAGAGAGGGGCATTTAATATTTTTGCATAACCTTAAATTATCAAATTTTATAAGAGTAAAAAAATTTTCATTAGCACTAAAATCTTCTCAGAGTGACATTTTTTAACCTTTTTTTGTTTAATAATATAGTTTGTTTTTTAACTTAAAGTTTCGGTAGCTTTAAATTAAAAAAAAGAAACCAACACGAAACTTAAAAATTTTTGCATTTTGGGTATAAAAAAGCAGTAAATTTATTGCGAAGAGCAAATGGTTGGCAATACTGCACAACTCAGCAAACGTGACGTCACGTACGCTCTGATGAGCGAAATCTTCTTTCTATCATTCTTGTACCTCACATAATTATGCCTCATAAAACGCTACAACTCATTCATTACTTTCCATACTGCCAGTTCTCCTTCAAGAGAGTTTCATTAGATTGCGAATCTCATTTTGTTGCTTCAACATCACGAATTCTTCTGTCTGTTCCCCTTACAGTTATTGGGTTTTAGTTCTAATGTCAACAACAACATTGAGAAGCACGAGAACACAAAGAGCGTTGACAGAGCACGAACGTCATAAGTAACGAGTTAAAGCAACAATTGCTTGCCTGTATAAGCGCAGTCTTATTAATACACATTAAGTACCTGCAGACAAATGTTAAGTAATTTTAGGCATCTAGTGGCATTGCCAAAAATGCAGGGTTACCAACATATATATATTTATATTTATTTATTTATTTAAATTCAGAAATCAATCAAATATCAGTAGCTCCATCTATTCACCACTCGCTAACGCATGGTGAATCGACCAGACCTTGAATTAATTAACTGCATCATTAAGACTTTTGACAAGTTTTGACTATTTATTTGTTTTTCGTTTGAGTGTAATAATTTTTATGAAAATATTGCTCGCTCTCTTACAAAAGGAATATAAATCCAACTTTCAGACTCTCAGCAAATTTCAAAAAATTCATCAAAATTTCATATTTCTCAAAAATAATTTTTAGAAAAATTGCTAGTATAGTATGTAGTTTTACAGCTTATTGAATTTTAGGTGCAATAAAGTGAAAATCTGAAGTGGCTCAAAAGTACATATTTTGTTTGGGTATTGTCTTCATTTTTCTTCTCTACAGTAAGAAATTTCATTCCAGTTCTCCCTTCACAAGATTTTCTTGCAAACCTTTTTAGCTATCACTAATTTCGGAAATAGAACACTGTTCGGCGCTTGAGCAGTAAATATTGCTAAAATTAATTTTCCACAGGAGTTATACTGCAGAACTGTAGATTTATAAGTGTTTTAAGAAAGCTTATAGGCAATTGACTTCGGCACTTTATGGACGTTAAAGGTAAGCATTGTCGGTAAGTGTTTAGTTGCGATCACTGATGGTGCGGCAGATTACAAATACACTCCGTGACATTAGCAGCGCCGCACCTCGACTTTTCAATGCAAATGAAGGTTCCTGCATATTGAGTAAACTGAGTTGTGCATAGAGGTAGAAAATGTGTTTTGATTTTTTTTTCAAAAGATTGGTATTTAACTACGGTTTTTTTGGAAGTCGTTCCAAATTGCTTTCTCTATTTTCAGGGTAAAAAGGCAAGCTTCAAGTGAAGAATTGTATTTGCTGCTTTGTCACTGAACACACCCAAGAACATGCGCAGTTGAGTATCAAATAAGCTATTGAATAGTTAAAAAAGAGCTCTTTTTTACTAGGCTCTGAAAAAATGAGTACTTTTCTTTTTGTCGTTGTGAAATTATATCGCTTTTCTTTTCAAATAAGCGAATTCAATTGCTAAGAAAGGTAAATTCAGTACTCTTTTTTATGCTTACATTCGATTAGTCGTTCTGAAAAACTTGTTCTTTGTGTCATTATAAACACCGCAGTGCCAAAAGTGCTCACCAGTGGGGAAAGACAGAAAGCTCGCGACGAATACGTTTGAATTGGTGTTGCTGAATCCACATGAATTTGAAAACTCTTTTGTCAGGCGGTAAGTGTCACATTTTGATGATTCGAAATCAGGTGTACTGAAGTAAATAATCAAATTTTGAGTAAACAAAGTGTTGTCATTAGATAATTAAAAATGAAATAAAAAAAAATATTCCAAGGCGAATTTATTCCCGCATGTGTTTCACATGAGTTTTGTTTTTGCTCTTGGTTTTCAGATCGTCAAATTAAGGTGAATATTTTCGAGGCGGTTGAACTCACTTAGACAGAAATAATTTAGTTTCAGAGCATTATTAATAATTTTATTAAAAATACAAGCAAATTGTGATTCCACTTTAATTGCAAAGCTAAAATATCTGAGGATATGCGAAAGCTTATGACGCATTCCACGGTTATTCACAGCATACGAGTAATTGAGAAATTCGATGAGGTACAGGTAGACATTATCAGATAAAAGAGTAATTTTTATGACCGGATGGCAAACTATCCGCAAAACTTCTTGCAAGCGCGTCCTCCATTATACTCGTAGTAGGCCACGGGAAGCACGGGGTGGATAGCAAAAATAGCTCATTCCCGTTCCAAAAGACGCTTACCCATGTTTAAATCATTTGTTTAATTAATTTTCACAAAACATAATTATAATTTTGAAATTAAAATGTATATAAACTCAAGACGCATTCATTAAAGGTGGTGGCACTAGACCAACAACACTGATCTGTACATCTGATTGTCAAAGCAAAGTATTGAGAAACTAGAAAACAAATAATGAATTCGCCTTGTTTCATTCTGAGCTGACAGCCACATGGACGTGCCGAAAGAAAAAACGAAACAACTCAGCTAATTTACCAACACCACCTTTCGCCTTGAATAAACTAAATATAAACAAACTTCTCATTTTGAGAATCCGCAAGCCAAGACAAATCAAAAAATCATTTCCGTTTTTCTACTGATATCACCTTGAATAAATTGGCCTTGACTGATTCATTGGTTTTTGCAAAATTTTCCCATACAAATTTCGGGTGTTCGTACATACGAGTATGTAAAAGGTCGCTGAAAATTAATCACCCTATCGGAAGATTTCTAATTTTTGGGCATGGCGTCGTACTTCAGTCATATTTGACACTTGTGAACTAGACAGCTGTGGTGTACAAACAGATAAGCAGTGGAGCGCGTAAAGGTCAAAATAAAGATTTCCTCAAATGATTACTCATAATAAATTATTTTTTATTTAGTAAAAAAGTTATTCACAAACAAAATTGATTATTAATTATACGCCACCTACCACTCAGGCTTCTGGAATTAGGGAGGCAGAACGTCGCTCGAACGATTGCCTTCAGTGTTAGGATTTCTTACCAGTGCGAAGTAGGATAAAGATTTTGAAATGGCCCAATCAATATATTCCACTTCCGAAGAATTTGTTACAAATTTTGAGCGACCGACTTTGCCACATGTGCATTAAATGTCATAAATTTACATAAAATATCAGAGGCTGAAGTAGAACTTTAATGAATATAAAATCTGCCATTTGACATTGTTATGTACGGGTCCGACATTCGAAGTGTACCCAATTAAAAAGGCCATCAATTTAGTTTGGAAAATTAATTTTATTCAATTCAAAGTAAAAAATGTGTGAAAATAATACAAAATTAAGAATCAATTTACATTTACTCGATATGACCACCTTTTGCCTTGACTATGGCCTGGAGACGGTCCAGAAACGAATCGCAAGCTGCCCGAATGTGACTTGCAGGTATTTTGACCCACTCGCGGGCAATGGCTTTTTTCAGTGCCTCAAGACTGGTGAATCCTTTAGCTAGGACTTTGCTCTCCGAAATGGCCCAAAGAGAATAATCCATCGGATTCGCATCTGGTGAATTCGAGAGCCATTGTTTGGACGTTATGAAGGTTGGGCCGATGTGTTTTAGCCATTACCGAGTCCGGTTGAAATATCCAATGTCTGCCACCGAAATGCTTGTCTGCCCACGTCTTCAAAGCAACCTTCAGAATACTTTTCCAACAATATTTCGCATTTCCCTTAACCCCAGGCTCGATGAAAAAGATTGGAGGGCGCCCCTCTGCAGTTACAGCGGCCCAAACCATTACCTGTGGCGGTAACAATTATGGAAGAGATAGAGCTGTAGAATATTGGAGTGCCTGCCGTTTTGCCACCTTTTTTTATAGTTACTTTACCCATCAGAGCGCTTCGAGCTCGCAATTGTCCTCGGCGTCGACCCTACACCAGATTAACTTGTAAGGCAAATATTGAACTCGATGAGAAATGGAGAGCAGTAGAAAAGTTTGCAGCAAGAATAGTAATAAAACTCCGAATGGGAGAGCAAAACGAATGCGACCGATCTATTGCAGAACACCCAACAGATGCGTCATTCAAAGAAGTCATTTTGAAACAGATCTCCAGTGGGGGTGACTGTATTCACGAACAGATAACAAGCACCTCAAGACGAACCCAAACAGACTACAAGTCGATATCGAGTAACGATATTGCAATTTTCCGATGCCTCATTGGTCACAAAGCAATGTAAGTATAACCCTATTACGCAATTAGGAGCGGAACCTGGATGCTGGTACCTGGTGTGTGTAAAAGGCATAAACACGGCTCCACCTTGATAAAATGCTTTTAGTAGTTCCGGGTGGAATCAGCCGAGAGAGGACAAATGTTATAGGGTTAGTGGGAGCATGTCCCACATCCACTGGTGTGACGGCACTTTTCATGATGTTTCTTACATTTTAGATTTTGATCTCCTCTTGAAAAAACAAACAGCTACCAGAAAACTTCAAGGGAATGGTGACTTACCGAAAGCCGCCATTGACTGGAACCCCCAAGGAAGCCGCAGACGTGGTAGATCAGCGAATATCTAGAAACGGCTGCTGGAATGAAGTTACGAGATTGACGCAAAACAGACTCGAATGGAAGAAAATCGTTGTGGCTCTATGATGAAATCTAATAATTTATATCGCTGAACAAAAACCTGACCATAAATTTAGTAAAAAACAAAATTGAGCTACTCCTAAGCGATCTTCATTTCACCACCCTCTTAGTTGCACCAGATGAATCGACGGAAATTATTTCTATTCTCTGTTAAAGTACTCTGGGACAAAATACCTGCAGTGGTAATGCAGCAATCGAATACCAAACGAAAATCCCACACACGCTTTCTCAGCCTATTTCACACTGTGAAATCGATTTCATGTTAATTCAAGCTAAACTTTCCACACTTCCGTAGATTATGGATTCTAATGAAATACAGCAACTTCTAACAACCCCTCTTTCGCTATGCCAGTTTACTGCGCCACTCAGCAAGCCCGTTTGGACACGTTTGGCAATTTCAAAAATTTCTTCCTGCCCAAGCAAAAACTGTAGTAACTAGACGAGTCGATGAGTGTTCAACTGCCGGAATTCAGCTGTGCCAGAAGCTTTAAAGACTTTCACATGGAAAGTTCTTTCAACTCTAGCCAACTAGTGAGGTGGAAACCGATCCATATTTGGTGCTGGTCAACGATCTGACCGAACTGTTAGTTGGCGCGCATCAGCCGTGCTATCACTGACAGATCGATCGCACATTTGACGCGCTAGCACGTCACTGAACATCTTGCACTTTGGAATGATGATGCGCATGGATGTGCATATGTAGCGGGGTAGCGTATGAGTATGCACTGCGATCGATCATTTGGTTTGGGTACCGCAAAGTTGTTGGCAGGCAGGCAGGCACCATATTTAGCAGAACCGCTGCCAACAACTACTTCCAGTACAAATATAAACAATATCTTTGGCGTGCACGACTGGTAGAATTGCACTGCCATAAAACACCGACAACAACAAAAGTGAAAAACATAAAAAATAGCTGCCATAACAACAACGATAAAGTAGCGAAAAAGCAGCAGCGAGTAATAAACAAGGAATTGTAACAGTTGCGGAAGGCGAATGAAATTTTATAAAAAGTAAAAGAATAAATTGAAGAATGTGCTAGAAAATGCACTGTAGTTTGTGATGTTGCTGTTATTGCATGCAGCAATATTAATGAACACTGTATAGTGGAGCAATTTACGAAAATTATGGATTAAATGTTAAAATGATCAAAGAGCCTTGTTAGAAAGAGTCCGTTGCATCCGTACAAAACGGAAAAAAAATCAGCTGTTATGTATTGTATGTTGCCTACATTGTTGTTGTCCATCACACTTGACAACACTTGACGTACGGCAAAAGTAGCGAGTTGGCCGACATTTGTGCATTCCGGCAAGACGTCCGCCATGAATGTGGCACTCTCTATACAAATAAGACAATCAATTCGGCTGTCAGTCAAATGCGATGCCGCAACGGTTGCAACCGACTCATTCTGGCAGGCCTACAAAGGTTGACATTTTTATCATGGGAAGTTCACTAACCAGCAAATATAATACATGGAAAAGAAAGAAAAATGAACCGAAATCCGAAGTCGATTTCTAATTTGCGGTCGTAGGAAACGCAAAGATTCGAGCCAAAATATTGAATTTTCTGTAGCAATTACCCATGATCTGTAGGCGGATGCCGCCGAGGCATACAATGGAACTTCAGCGAACACCTTGAAGACGTAGATTACGCCAATGTCGACAAATCACTCCAACACTCCTCGGTCATGACAGATTGCAAGTTTTTTTCAACAAATGCTTAAGACGTTTATTGCGCCATACTCTTCGAAAGGATCCCACAGAAGGCGAGCACTCGATTGGAACCAAAAAGGCGGTAGAAAAAAGGATGCCTTAGGTGCACTTGGAGGAAAACTCTGGAAGAAAAACTTAAGTCCGTAGGGAAATCTTTCAAAGAAGTCAAAGTCATCGCGAAGGATCGTGACCGTTGGAAACGTTTTGTAGAGGTCCTCTGTCCCATCAGGGAAAAAAGAAATTAAGAGAGAGAGAAACCCACTCAAAATAAAAAACAGTTATATAAAAAAAGTTAAATAAAAAACATAGATCTAGTTTTATCTTTTTTTTTTTTTTTTGTTCTTTTAAAAATGTATTGGTCAAGCGGATATGAATGGATAATATCAAAGAAGCCGTGCCAAATATCTTGGCGATTACTTCTCCGAAGACCTGGGAACTTTGCCAAATATCTCATTGGAAGGGCGAGTTACCTTCTTAAAAATATCTAAGTGGTTTAAGCAACTTAGTTGGAAATCAAAAGCAAGTATCAAGATGAGGACCACCGAGTGACTTGTCTAAGAACCTGACTAACCTAACCTACCGAAAAGGGCATTTTTCCTATGGAAGTTCTGTGGTAATTTGCAAAGCGTTGTAGAGCGTAGCATCAAACAAAAATATTTTTAGTGACATTTCTGCTGTATACTGATGATCAGGTAGTTGGGTTTAAAAGAAAGAAAATAAATCTTCATGCAGATTTTTTTGTGAACGAAGGTTATGATAGTTTTATGCCATTATAGTGGAATACCAAACATTTCTGCTGATTCTTACAATTTCAAGCAGATTTCCCGCCTACTTAATCACTTCTCTCCCACTGTTCCGGCGCAATGACCAATTGTTGTCTTTCCCATTGTTTGCGATGGGAAAACTTGCGCGGCTAACTTGTTGCTGCCACAAATTGGCAGCAGCCAATATACACATATATGCACAAACATGTACGATGTATGTGTATGCGCGATTATGCATTCAAAAATATTTATATACCTTTAGAAAACTTTACTTTGTTACCGGAAAAAATACTAAAATACCATCAAAGGGTAACTTACCGTTTCTGTGCAATTTCTGACGTTGGCCGCCGCCTCCAACGTCTCTGATGCCATGGCCATTATGACTACCGCCATTGTAGTTGCCACCAACACCACTCACACCGTTGCCGTTGCCGTTACGGCCATTTTTCTTCCTCTGCGTCGACGTGGCACGTTTGCTTGTGTTGACAGCGAATGCCGATGCTGATGCCGTTGCTGTTGCCTTTGCCGCTGCCGCATTTGTGGCATCTTCCAGCGCAATATTGTCCGCAACAAATTCATTACTATTTATGTTGCTCTCGATGTTCAGACCACTTTTGGTTTTACGACGTGATGCCTGATGTGTTTGCGTTTGATGCACATGCTGTTGTTTTTGTTGTTGGCGTTCGCGTTCGCGTTGTTTACGCGATTTTTCATGCTTTTGTGATTTCTGCGGCTGTGGCTGCAACACTTCTTGTTGTTGCTTTTTGCGTTTTTGTGCGCGCTGTTGCTGGCGATGATGTTGTGTATGCTGTTGCTGTTGTTGCTCTTGCTCGAGTCGGTGCAGCCGCTTCGACGCAACTCGTGTACGCGCCGACCACGAATCGATGCTGGACTCGACGAATGCCGTGTGACTCGTATTCGCTGACAGCGGCGTCTCGGCATAGTCTCTCAGCAGCTGCGCGGGCGAAAGGCTACGCAGTTGTTGCTGTGTGAGCGTTTTGTGTGTCGTTGCTGCATGTGCGGGTGTGAAGGTGAGGAATATTAAGGATGTGCTGAAGAACATAAGACAGGAAAGTAAAAGCGGCCTATGTTTTGTTTTATTTTTTGTTCTGCCAGAGGTGTTTTGTTTACTCAGGGAGCTCAAGGAGCTCATATTTGATAATTTCGGATTTGTTGGCATTGCATGTGACATTTGGAAGACTCTTTTTTTTTGCTACGGAGCTTGAAATTAGTGTATTAGTAAATTTAATTATTTTTGTGCATTTCGATTTTTGGTTTCTTTTGCTATTTCACACTTCACGTTTTCAATTACGATTTTTCCACAATTTCTATGCCCTTTCTTTTTGATTTTTCTTCAGATTTTTCACACATTTCACAACTTAATTATTTTATTTGGCAATGCCTCGTAGTTTATTTCTCGCTGAAATTTTGTTTTATCCACAGACTAAAATGAAATGGAGAAAAAAATGCTTATAACACTTTTTCACATTTTGTTAAATTTAATGGAAAATTTTTAACATGCTGAACCTGGAAAAACCAGCTACAGCACAAGAAAAAATTATTGATTAATATTGGTTGTTTGATTTTCGAGATCTTTTTTATTCGTGTATTGTATTTATGAATGTATGGATGTAAATCAGTGCATTCGCCATACAGAGATTTGTGTCCCCTAATGAATTTGGAGTTGTACTTTTATTTCTCACACTTGCACACCTAATTTAAGTATCTGATATCACTTCTGAGAGAATAGGGACAGTTGCGCCAAGCATGACAGAATACAAGAATGCATCTGCCAAAGAGACGTGACGTCACACTGGTGCGATTGCATGGGAGAAATGTGAAAATGCGAAGAAGAATGAGAGAAGAAGAAGAAAAAATTACACAAATAACGCACGAATAAATTTCACTAGTGCGACGTCCCACTTACAACAATACTGTCACATTCTCTGAGAACGGGATAGCGATACGAGACTGCCTCCGTCTTTGCATTCTGTATATCGCACGGCTGCGCATATCGTAGTACCGCTAGTCGGCTCTCAGTGAATTTGACAGTATCAGATGTTGAGCTGACGTAATAGTAGAGTTTTGTTTGCATTATTTTGTTCACCCACAACTTCTTTCTCTCTATTCGTGGGCCTATTTTTCTTATCATATTTCTTGAGCATTGGTCAAACCCAGCTTTCCCTTTATACTTACAAATCTTCAGTAGTTTGACAATCTATATAATTTATGAACTATTCTAGCAACCCTTCCCATAATATCTTGCAAGGATAAAATATCATTTTCATTACTTCGCCAACTAGAAACATTTTTAAGAAAGACAGTGACACAGGAGTGGTTGAATGAGGTAGCATCTATGGTTACATAACTCCCTCGGTGAAAAGAATTTTAGAAAAATTTACTTAAAAAAGCGACGAGTTGACCAGTGTTCGGTTTGGTGGGCGTAAAACATTAATTACTACAACATTCAAGACACTCCTACACTCAAGGAAAGTGTAGAAACGCGGACGCTTTAGGGAAGATTTCAGCACTATAGAAATCAGGAATCTTCTAAAGGTTTTAATCAGCTCGCATTGGCTAAGTAGAGATTAGCACAAGTTCCCATGCTTTTTCACACTGGGCAATGAGTCGGAGTGTGTCCTATAGTGGACAACCGCAGCAGCTTAGGTTAGTTTAAATGGCTGCCCTTTCGAGGGGCCTACTTGGACAAAATTTCACCAGATGGGTGATGTGTAAACCTGCAATATCCGCAGGAGTGGCGAAAAAGTGAGAGTCCAGATATCTCAACCTTTGTACGGCGAGAGCAGGGTCCTCTGTCTTGCAAACTCGTCATTCCAGCAGTTTCCTCAGCGGAAACCCAAATGAGCCTAATATCGAAGTACTTTGATACAATCGAGAAAGAAGTCAGGCATACCCCGACTAATTTCGAACGCACAAACAACGAGCGCATTGCCCTAATTGCCGCTTGGCTATCGGAGTAGATATCTACATCCTTTACAATAATTACAGAAGCAAGCAACTAATCCACTGCTTTCTTAATTGCAGCTACTTCCGCTTGGAAAACTCTACAGTGGTCCGGAAGCCAAAATTTGAGCTTGATGGCGAGCTCCTCGCAGAATGCTCCCGCGCCAACTCTTCCGTTCAACTACGAGCCAACCGTAAAGATGTTTGCCATGCTCTGCCTCCAAATATTACACCTCGCCCACTCTTCCCGTGAGGGAATATTAATCGAAAAACTTCCGCTCGGACCTAACCAGTGTCGTGATGTTTTGATCCCAGAGAACATATTAATGGGATTTCAGCCCAATTTCTATACCGACGGATCCAAAACCAGTGACGGGAGCGGATTTGAATGGTACTTAGACGTAAACGCTAAGTATTCCTACACTACAGAATAGATGGATACGGTATTCTTAACGGAAGTCTATGCCATCTTAAATGTAGCATTCTGGCTAGTATTGCAATTTGTACTAACAGTCAAGCTGCACTAAAAGCTCTTACTAACCCACGCTGGTATTCGAAATTAGTCGGTGAATGTACGAAAACTGAACAGTGTTGCAAACCAAAACAAAGTTTTTCTTATTTGGTTGCCTAGGCATTGTGGTATTACAGGGAATGAGTTTGCTGATAAACTAGCTAATGAAGGCTCTGCAAGCATACCACTAGGCCCTGACCCCTTTCTAAGTGTCAATTCTGCATCGATTCAACTATGGATTGACGGCTTCATGAGGTCTACCCATAGAAGAAGTAGCCAAGTGCTTTATGAAAGACAGAAAACAGAAAATTAGCGATCTTTCTTCTAAAACTTAGTAGGAAGGACCTGAGAGTACTAGTAGATGTAATCACAGGGCGCCTGTGGTGAGCATATGTCTACCATGAGAATCATTGGCAACCCAATATGTCATTTCTGCCGGAAAGACGAGAACAGTGCAGAGCATTTTTTGTTTTG
>JAYXIM010042885.1:0-18000 GCA_037575425.1 Anastrepha fraterculus
AAGATACTATAAAATCAATACGATCGCACTTAGTTTTCTTAAAAAAAAACAAATCCTAATAAATATCTGTAAAAAACGAATATTTGACTACCTTAAGTCGCTTTTGAGTTGTTGCAAGTTGAAAATAAATTTTATGATTTTTAGCAAATTTTGACTTATAGACACGCTTTCAGCAGATCTTAACTTCAAAATACGAAAAGGCTCTTATAAATCGGAGTATTTCCTAGTTATTAGCTTACATACTTCCATATTTGAGGACTATATTGCACGGCTACGGATTGCGGATAGGCTAATACTTACCAGTTACAATAAAAGTTGTAACATAACTCCGTTGAGAACATGTACCTGATCGATCGATTCACATAACTTAAGGCTAAGTACTGACCACTCCAAATACCCTAAGCTGAGAGTGTGGTGAATAGAATTCTGCCCGCTTTTAATGCTTAACAATAAAAGAATGAATGGCTGATAGAGTTATAAAGTGACGCTGCGGCCTTGGTGCCTAGCGTATGTGCATTATCCTGCCATCCCAGAGGTTGTGGGTTCGAATCGCACATAAAGCACGGTCCTCGCACTTTTCCAAATTTGCCTACTTTCCCTGTTACTAAAACAAAACAAAAAACCAAAAAAAATCTCATTCCTCAAACCCAAAAACTTATCCTTTCCATCCTTACTCCCGCACAGCGCATTATTGCATTGTGGCTGCTAAAACAAGCAAAAACAAAGAAAAATCACACAGTTACACATTGCATCAGTGGCGCCAGCCAGAAAAAGCGGGCAACAGCGGTAATAGCGCAGGCACACGAAATATAGTGAAGTCCGCAACTATCTGTGTGATCCTTCTGGTAGAAAAATGCGAAGCACAGAC
This sequence comes from Anastrepha fraterculus, assembly GCA_037575425.1. Lineage (NCBI taxonomy): Eukaryota > Metazoa > Arthropoda > Insecta > Diptera > Tephritidae > Anastrepha > Anastrepha fraterculus. The sequence continues at coordinate 869 of JAYXIM010042885.1, forward strand.
GGCGCTCCAAGCAGTAATAAGGCGTTGTTCCTAAGCAACGACAAGTGGACATGTCCACCACTTAAGACTAGTAGCGGCAGGCTAATCACCTACCCTGTCAAGAATCAAATAGATTAACGAAACCAATGCAAGACGAGTCTTGTCGAGACCCTATGCTCCCGAGAGGAGTGAAAAAGGAAAAAAAATTGACGCTTCTCAACTGAAATATCATCAAACGATGCACTCTCAACTGATGTTGATGATGATTCTCAATTGATCCATCTTAAACAGACGCATCTGTAACATAGGTTTCTTTAACCGGTGCAACTTCAACCTTAAACCGAAACATCCACATACCATGCCTATGGTTACCATGGGAAAGCTACAAGGGCTCCTGCAACTCACATCATCGCACGCCCGCCGTGTTCAGGACATCAACCTGATCGACCTACGAAGGTTAATGCTTAAGTTAAGCGTTGAAGACGAAAAAGGTTTATTGTTAATGTTTATTGAATTTTTTTATTCACGAGCGAAATCACACGCCGGTAGGGGTAATCACTTCGATGTACGATAAGGTGGATGTATAATAATGAAAGAAGCTCTCGAAGCTTCTGAGAAGTCTTATCCATTGGTCTGAGCTGACTGATTGCTTGTTGCGGATAGTCCAAATCTAGACGGTGTCGGGTTCGAAAGTAGGGGATCATGCAGGCAGACTCAACTCCCTCTTCAGACCCATCTGCAGAAGCTGCCAAGCGGAAGGGCTGAAGGAAAGCCTTTTCCACTACTTATGTGAATGTCCAGGGCTGGCTTGGATACAACGCCGCTGCTTCGGTAAGCCTTTCTTACAGCTATGAGATCTCACATCGAGGTAAAGAATTTGCTGCTATACTTCGACCTCACTTAATGGATCTGACTTAGAAACAACAAAAAAAAACAAAAAAAAAGAACAAAAAAATAATACATTATCACACGAGGACAGTGATAGTAAAACGGTGCTGGTCACTAAGTAAGATTATTTAAGTGGAAATACTTAATCACTTCAACAACAACAACAGGTTCGAGCTAAGAGTATGACTATAGGGCATATTAGAAGATTACCTGCCATTTTCATCAATCACACAACAAAAACCGCGACTGTTTTCACTTCACGACATTCATGTATATGACCCATATTTCGTCAACATCCACTTCAGAAGTTAATTGATTTTGTTGCGTCTCGGCGACAATCCGTAGTTTGAAATTTAGCTCATGAAGGTTTGTTTTATGCTCACTTGACACCCATACCTCGAACTACCTTTTATGTCCAATCCAAGTAGTTCCAAATTAGTCCCAAAAGAGTGTTTAGCTGTCGGGCAATCGAGAAAGTGCTTAAAAGATACTCGTGTCACATAAAAACTAAGTTGCATAAAAACTTTTATTTCCATAAAAAATGGTGTGATTGCAAATTCAAGAATAAGGGCAGCCATACGTATATTTGAATTACGCGCAGCCTGAACTCATACCAAGTCAGAAATAAGTTTTATTGAGTTACAGTTGAAACAATTTAAAACATTTAAAAGTGCGCTGAGAAAAATTATAAATGAATAAAGAAAAAAAAAACAAACAATAAGAACTGCTCGAGTCTGCTGCGCCACTTACGGTGAAATAACAAAATAATGAAGTAGGGCATAGCACTTGTGTCTGCGCGAAGCGGAATTTCAATGCGGAAGAAGAAGGTAAAATAAAAAAAAAACGAAGAAATATTTTCACTCAGCCTAGTTTAAGTTTTGCATTCTCTAATAGGTCCGAATTAAAAAATAAAGTAGAGGGAAAATAAGTAGAATTCTATGATTTTTATTAAAATTTAAAGTATTTTACTATATTTATTTTTTTTTTTTTCAATAAATCAAAGAAGAATAATCTATTACAAATACGCGATTCCACTAATCAATGTTAAAAGTTATCAGGCTGTTAAATTTTTAATTTTTACAACACTAAACTGAAACTAGACATTTAAGTAAGTAGGAACTCATTTATTTCGAAAATATTAGTGACATCATAAAGGGTTTTCCAATAACATGTGTTACAGGTGAATGGATTACGCTATCGAGAGATGGTTAACGATTTTTTATGGCCGGAATTGGATGGTATTGATCTGGACAACGTTTATTTTCAACGAGCTGGCACTACATGCCACACAACAACGAAACCATTGATCTTTTACGGAAAAAGTTTCCGGACCGTGTTTACTCTCGAAGAGGTGATCACAATTGGCCACCGAGATCTTGTGATTTAACACCCTGTGACTTCTTTCTTTGGAGCCACGTGAAAAATAAGGTCTATGCCAACAGCCCAGGGTTGATTCAAGACCTCAAAGATGGAATTCGTGAGGCTATGGAGGACATAGGGCAGCCACTTTGGAATTCGGTTATGGAAAATTTCATGAAAAGGGTATTGTCTTGTAAGCGTTATATGGGCTGAAAAGCCCCGGGCCTGACAAAGAAAACACTTTTTCTGTTTTGCTCAAAATTAGTTTTACTTATCAGCGTAATTTTTATCAACACCAACACAGTCATTCCAGTACCGCTCTAACATTTCAATACCACTTTTGTAGAACGATCTATCTTTTGCCTCAAAATACCCTATGCTCAAAAAGTACCGGGAAGGTGATGTTGACTGTTTTCTTGGATTGCCAAGGCGTAGTGCACCACGAGTACCTTCCATCGGGCCAGACAGTCAATAAAGAATATTATTTATCTATTTTGAAGCGTCTGAGAGACGATGTTGCAAACGGCTAGAAATGTGGGCAAACAGTTCATGAATTCTGCATGATAATAATGCGCCATCGCACCGAGCCCAAATTATGCTGGACTATTTGGTCAAATACGCACCAAGTAAATACCTTCGTGCAAGCATCGTATGCACCTGATATGACCCCGTGCGACATCTTTTTGCTTCCTAAGTTGAAAGGAGATTTCAGTCGATATAGGAGATCAAAGGGAGAGCGACGATGGAGCTGAAGGCCATCCCTTCGAGCATGAAGGAAATTTGGCTGAAATTTAATCTGTTTTAAACATTCCCGGTACTTTCCGATCATAGGGTAGGCCTCAGTTTCGGCGATAACGAATAACATTCGAGCGAAATTTCTTGCCGGTGAGCATTTTTTTAACTCTGCGAACAGCCAGTAGTCACTGGGAGCCAAATCTGGCAAATACGGTAGATGTGGGAGCAATGCGAAGTTCAATTCATGTTTTTTAATGTTTTCTGGTGTTACCACCTCATTTGGACGTCCACTGCATTGTGCACCAACCGCGTTTCTACGACCATCACAAGTCAGCAAGCCATCGCTTTGTTGTTGTTTCTGATGAGGCAGGGTCCCCATAACACTTTTAAAGTCATTACTTCGCTTGATCGGTATTTTCGCCCATCAAAAGCAGTGTAAAATTAAGAAACGAAACTCTTTTTGATTCATTGCCTTGAAAATAACAAAAGTAGCGTCACTCTTAGCACAATAACTCACGAACTAATGAATAGAAGATCAGGAAATTTTAGGAACGGCTTTTTTAACGTTAGCACTAACTGAAAAAGAGGTGCATGTAAAGAAACTATTGCCATCTATTTGTTAGGCCGGATACTTTCCAGCCCATATGTTATGTAGTATTAAGAATACTTTAAGTGATTATATGTAAATGCAAAACAAACAAAAAATAGATTAATAAAAATAAAACACGAGGTTAACTGTCTGAGCCCTTCTTCGGCTGTAAAACCCATAATTAGAGCGGTTCGTGCATGACCGTTTTGCGATTGATCTCGGACTTAATGTCGACTTTGTACTTGTGACATCAAATAATGGGGGGGCGACCACTTGGCAGGTCATAACAAACTAGAATCTGAACAAAATTTGGTGTAAGCGAAATTACACATGCACTTATTTCTTAATTGGGGGACACCATCAAGACGCATGGCACAAATAGGAAGAGGAGCTCGGCCAAATATCCACAAAGGGTGTACGCGCCAATTATGGGGTTGGCAACTAAGTAATTGCGGATTTCACTGGCTTCAGTTGAATTTTTATGTTTGCAGACGTAGTAAAAATGTAAAACACATTTTGTTATTTGATAGTTTGATAGTTGGGAATTCAGCTGTCAATCAGTAAACAAAGTTTTTTGATCGGTTGCATAGTTTTCGTTTGGCGTTCGTTGAAAAATGGAAACTCAAAAGTAACCATTTTCGTCATATTTCGCTTTTTTATTTCCGCAAAGGGAAAACCGGATCGCAAGCTCATAAAAAGTTATGGGCTGTTTATGGGAACGAAGCCTTAAAAGAACGGCAGTGTCAAAATTGCTTTGCCAAATTTTGTTCTGGTGATTTTTCACTCAACCATGAAAAATGCTCTGGTCGTTCAGTTGAAGTTGATGTATGGCGTCAAAGCAAAATTCGATTCGGATCATCACAGTATAACACGTGAGATTGCAGAGAAGCTTCATGCATCACATATATGCATTGAAAACCACTTAAAAGAACTTGGCTATGTTCAAAAACTCGATACATGGGTTCCTCACGAACTGAAAGAAACGCATTTAACACAACTCATTAACAGAGGCGATTTGCTAAAGAAACGTAATGAAAATGAGCCATTTTTAAAACGACTGATAACTGGCTATGAAAAATGGTTTATTTACAACAATATCAAGCGGGAAAGATCCTGGAGCAGGCCAGGTGAACCAACTCAAACAACATCAAAAGCTGATATTCATCAAAAGAAGGTTTTGATATCAGTTTGGTGGGATTACAAAGGAATTGGCTACTTTGAACGCTTACCACCCAACCGAATGATCAATTCTGATGTCTGCATTGAACAACTAACGAAATTAAACAATGAAGCTTAAGAAATACGTCCTGAATTGACAAATCGAAAATGTATTGTATTCCCTCATGACAATGCAAGGCCACACACATCTTTGGTCACACGGAAAAAATTATTGGAGTTTGGCTGGGATTTTTCGCCACATCCCCTTTATAGTCCTGGTTTTGCACCATCTGTTTACTTTTTGTTTCGATCTTTCCAAAACTCCTAGAATGGTAAAAATTTCAATAATGATGATGATGTCAAATCTAACCTGATTCAGTTTTTTGCTAATAAAAACCAGAAGTTTTATGAACGTGGGTTTATGATGCTGCCTGGAAGATGGCAAAAGGTCACTGATCAAAATTGGCAAAGCATTACAGAATAAATTTATTTATGTATATAATTGGCGCGCACAACCTTTTTGGCCGAGCTCCTCCTCCTATTTGTGGTACGCGTCTTGATGTTGTTCCTCAAATGGAGGGATCTACAGTTTTAAGCTGACTCCGAACGGCAGATATTTTTATGAAAACCTTTTTTTATAATAAAGTGATTTAGTTCCTTGAAAAATTTTCTTTGATTTTCTAAAAAAATCCGCCATTACTTAGTTGCGAACCTAATATATGTTTATATTTATTAATTAAAATAAAAGAAGAAAGTAAGAAACAATAAACAAAAAAAAAAAAAATAAATAAAATAGTTTACTAACAAAAAATGAATACAAATTTAATCTTCAAAATAATAGCCATCGCTAGCGACACATTTTTTCCATCTCTCAGGCAATTTGTGGATGCCGCGCCAAAAAAATTGGTCGTATTTGGCTGCAAACCAATCAATGCGCCATTTTTTTACTTCTTCGTGAGAATTGAAGCGCTGCTCGGAAAGTGCGTGGCCCATCGATGCAAACAAATGATAATCGGAAGGCGCCAAGTCTGGTGAGTAAGCCGCATGCACCAGCGGTTCCCAATCGTACGTCTCCACCAATTCCCGGGTCGATCTTGTTCGGTGTGGCGGTGCATTGTCGTCAAGAAAAATTACTTTGTGACGCCGGGCTGCATATTCTAGGCGTTTTCGGTGTATAGCGGGGTTCAAATCGGCCAATTGTCGTTGGTAGCGTGCACCGTCAACAGCATTGCCTTGTGGCTGAAGCAATTTGGTTTGACCGTTGTTTCTGGCTGGTGGGCGGGCGGGCCATACGATCGTTTACGCTTGGGATTGGAGAAATACACCCATTTTTCATCACCCGTAACGATTCGATGCAAAAAAGATTTCCTTTTGAAGTGGGAGAGCAGCATTTCACAAGTAGTTTTTCGGTTTTCTTGCTGCTTTTCAGTCAGTTCATGCGGCACCCATCTTCCGACCTTTAAATCATGCCCATGTCTTTCAAACGTCTGGAAATGGTTTTTTGGGTCACTCCCAACTGCTCTGCCATCATTTCTTGCGTTTGACCATTGGATGAAGATCCAACAATGCATGCAATGCGGCGTCCTCAAACTTTTTCGGTGGCCGGCCACGGTCCTCGTTCTCCACGCTAAAATCACCACTTCGGAATTTTTATAATTTTCTATACACTGATAGCTGAAAGTCTCGTTTCAGAGGTAAATTCCTTCAAACTAATTTTGTTTTTTTCTTTTAATTTGAACTCCACTGTTAGTTACTTGCTTTGTAGACCACTCCACTAAATTTTTCATGAAAGGTGCACATTTTTCCTTGTTTTTCCTTCCCTGTGAAAGGCAGCTTTTTTTAAGGGAGTGTCAAAACTCCCTTGCCACTACCTTTAGTAACTAAATTGTGATCTATATTAAGTCAAATACATTTTTAGTTAGGAAAAAAGAAATAAATAAAATCGATTTTCTTTTAAGTGCCTGCTGCGCATACCCCCACAAAGCTGGGCATGTTTTCCAAAAAAAAATGCTTGAAACCAAAATTTTTAAATTTTTTTTTAAATTTAAATTTTTATGATTTATTTTAAATGTTTTGAGTGCATATAATTTTAAATAAACTTAAAAGATTTTCTACATCAGATAAGAGGAATAGTATAGGAGAGAGAAGAGATAAGAAATAGTTTAATTTCTTCCTTCTGGGTAGTACTAGAAACTCTTCCTGGATAGGTCATTTTAAGGGGTTAGGGGTAATAAGAATTCTCAAAAAATTGATTTATTTTTGCATGTTCTTAAATTATAATATCTTAAAAATATTGTGTGCAAATTTGAAGAGAATCCCACAAATACTTTTCGAGTTATTCAACAATTAAAAAGGGCGTTCCGGCGCTCCGGTAATCGATAGCAAAACTTTAAATGCGTTTTTCTCGAAACTATGTTTTTTGAACTGGTGAGCTTTGTAACTTAAAAACCGCTTCGTAGATTTCAATGAAATTTGGAAAACATAAAAGACTTGTGCCTGATCGAAAGATTTTTCTTTCAAAAATGTCAATTTCTTTAAAATAATTTTTTGTCGGTTTTTTTCTGAAAATTTGAAAAATATTTGCTGTGGCCGCCATATTGCTTATTTTGAAAAACGGGCTTTGCTCATTCACAAGATTATCTATTAATACAACTAATTTGTCTTGTTCGATTGACTTTATATGAATCTCCAAGGTCTCGTGATGATCACCGTAAGGCACTTCTGGAGAAACGGGCTCCCCGCAAACAGCGATAACTTTTACAATTATTAATTTTTCTTTTGGAAAGTTTGCTAAAGTCAAGTTGAAACATGATGTATTAAAGCTGTGATTTTATTTTTGTAAAATAAAGCAATTGACTAGCAACAAAAAAAACAAAAATTATTGAAAATCATCATTTTTTCGCGCTTCTGGCTACCCCTAACCCCATAAGCATAATATTAAATTCACCCATCAGAGTTTATAGCAATCAAATAATGAAAATCTAACCGCTCAAATAGAAGCTATTTTACTTCTGCTTTGTGCCACTGTGATTGTTTTATTTTATATCTGAAAACACACCTGCTTGCTTAATCCAGCTTCGCCATACATATTTAGCTCAGTCTACAGATAGATGTCTGAGTGTCAGCAGAGTGTTGTTGGTTTTCTTTTGCTTACACTGCCGTTATTTCAATTACTCTTCATCTTCTACTTACCATACTGTGTATATTAAGTTACCATTCTTGAAGTTCCACTACAGCCGGAGACTTGCGCTTGGTGGGAATTGCAGCCTTCTTGCCTGACGCCAGTGCTAACGAACTGTTTGCTTGAATCGGTGGTCCGGAAATTAATCTTGTTGACCGGACATTTGATGCATTGTGAAGTATGCTGTGCTTCCCCTTGTTTTTCTTTATTTCGTTGCTGCTCTAATTTTACACAGACTTTTTTTTTTATTTTATTTACTTTTTTCTTTGTTTATTTTCTTTCATTTAAGTATTTTTCTTGGTAATTTTTATCCACTTGCGCTCTTTGCATTGTCTGCATATTTTTGTAAAACCTGTATTGCCGTTTATTAGCATAAGCCAACAGTAATTAGTAAGTATGCATACAACAACACTAATGCAAGCACGCGCCAAGACTTTTGTAGTTCGGGGCGTGACTTACTGTGTCGCTAAGTGAATTAATTTCTTTGGGAATGTGCAGGATTTTATGCAAAGGGAAAGGAATAAAAAAGCGATCAATAGTAAACTGAAAAGTTTATGGAAATGGAAATGGGTCTGAATTGGAATTTAAGTTGGAATTAATATGAATAAAAGTAAAATAATATGAGGGCTGCACTTATGCTTGATTATGCTAATTAGGCGAGTGATCAGCATAGACGCGATGCCGCGGGCTTACACGACAATGCTGGCTACATTAAGGCTGAAAAAAAATTTCGTAAAAAAATAAGACACAAAAAACAAGAAAAATAAGACACACTTTTTTTATATACGCGTAATAAAAGAAAAGAAAATTTTCTGGGAATCTAAAAACAGTCTCGGTGAAAGATCAAAAAGAAGAAAAAGTATGAGAATATTTCTGCCATGAAAAAGCTCCTCATTAAAAAAAAAATATTTGCTATTCGGAATCGGCTTGAAACTGTAGGTCCCTCCACTTGTGGAACAACATCAAGACGCACGCCCCAACTAGGAGGAGTAGCTTGGGCAGACACTAAAAAATATATGTATATAAAATATGAACCATCACTGTGCGCTGGCTAGATCAAGTCATCATTGACCTGAGAAAGATGCACTTAAAAAACTGTAGGGAAACAGCCAAAAATCGTAACGACTGCAAGAAAATTGTGAATGAAGTTAAAGCTAACCCTGAGCTGTTAAGCTGCCTGATGATGATGAGTATTAACCAGCAACGCCGTCATAATTGGGAAACACCTCTCCGAGCTCTTTGATACCAAACGAGGTTTCAAACAGGGTGACTCGCTATCGTGCAACTGCTTCAACCTGGTGCTGGAAAAGATTGTACGAAGCGCAGAACTCAATTGTTCAAGCACAATTTTTTATAAGAGCGTACAATTGTTGGCGCTGCTGATGATATTGACACCATCGGCCTTTACAAGTACGCTATTGGTAGAGCCTAACTGGGTAAAGGAGCAAAACGAATAGGTCTGGTGGTGAATGAGGGCGAGGTAATATGAAATACCTCCTATCACCAAGCAATCAGCCGGCGCACTCGCGTGTCAGCACGCACGTCACTGTTAACAGTTATGATTTCGAGGTAAAGACTTCGTTCGTTCAGGAACTAGCATTAACACCTATAACAATGTCAACCTTGAAATCCAACGTAGAATCTCTAAGCAACTGCGTAGTAAAGTCCGCACTCGGCGAACAAAACTAACACTCTGTAAGGCTCTCATCATGCCCGTCCTAACGTATTGCGCAGAAGCGTGGACGCTGACAGCATCCGATGAAGAGACGCTTGGAGTGTTTGAGAGAAAGGTTCTGCGCAAAATTTTTGAACCTTTCTACGTTGGCGACGGCGAGTAGTGTAGGCGATGGAGCAAAGAGCAGCTTGTGCGAGGATTACGTCGACATAGACATACCGAAGCGAATAAAGATCCAGCGGCTACGCTGGCCGGGCCATGTCGTGCGAATCGGTACAAACGCTCCGGCTCTGAGAGTATTCGATGTGGTACCAGCTGGTGGTAGCAGAGGAAGAGGAATACCTCCTCTGCATTGGAGAGAGCAGGTGGAGAAGGACTTGGCTTCATTTGGTGTACCCAACTGGCGCCGATTAGCACAAGAAAAAGTTGTTGCAAGTTTTTACTCACTTAAAAATCCCATTGATTTTTGACATTTTGCTGATTGTGCTGGTGTTTTCTGCCATATAAAAGAAATCGCGAGCATTCGTTGAATGGAGAAAATTCGGAAGACCTAACTCGGTTCGAGCAAAAAGTATATACATAAATTTGCCGCCTATTAAAGGTATTATTTTAGCTCAGAAAGAAAGAAAGAAAGAAAGAAAAAAAGGTCTTATGCTTTGAAAAACTCTCTCATAAGTACCTTAGCTCAGGCCTGAGTAACCATCCATGGGCGCATAAATGAAACGCTAAGAAAGTTGACCAAATAATCGAATAACCGAACCACCGATGAGGACGAGAGGTATTGGAGTGCGCAGTAAAGAAAATAAATTCGTTGAACGTTAATACATGAAACATTTTTCATAAAATCAAAAAATAACTATAAGCAAAGAAATTGAAAAAAAGAAGTTTGGTTGTATTTATGTATACGTTTTGTTTTCCGGCATTGTGTGGTATCGTTCAGATTGGCGAAGTAATGCCGTCATCTTGCGTCTTATCAGATTCAAAGTAATATTCGTCAGAACTGTCACTATCCATCGTATCATCTCTAGATCCATGAGCCATCGTGTGTAAGATAAAATATAAAATATATGAAAAGCCTGCTGGTTCCTTTGGCAGTGACACTGAGAGACTGAATCGAAGAAATGAAATTCGTGCTGACTCTAGCGTCATCTCACATCGTAAGTTTATATTATAAGAAAGATAAGACTTCGTCGTTAATGGCTTTGAATGAAAACGTGACTCTACGCTCAGAACGTCAGACTTCGCGAGCGTTACAGCTACGAACTAATTTGGTAGGCCAAATGCCGACGCGCGTCTGGGACGGTAAAACGGCTTGGGCGGCTATATGCCGACACCCGTCCCCAAAGGGTTAAAGTTTGTTGCAAGAAAAATTCCCTTTTACAAAAAGCCTGCATGTCAGCGAGAAAACTGCGCAATATTTTCTAAGCATATCTGTATTATTCCTAGTATTAAGCCTGGCAAGAGTTGAACGATTGATGAAGTTTAGTTGAGTATTATAAAGCCTTTCATAGAAAAAGGTAATTATTATTTTATTTTATTTTTTACTCGCCGTAGTTAGGCAATACTAAATTGTTGTGTGAGTTCAGATACATGGAATGAGTCACGAATTGTGCTGAGGAGAAAAGGTTCATATGTTGTATGCTACACGTTGATTATAAATTCAGGAAGCGAAAAGACAGGAATGTGAATTTTTAAATAAAATTAATAATGAATGAATGATTTTTTCGTGCTGATAAACCCTCTAAAATGAAGAATTTCTTCACTCATTTTTCGATTACTTCCATTGTAAAAAATGCACTTACCCGTCCACTTCAAAGGGTTTGCAAGCCAAGCAATGAATTGACAGGGGAAAATGAAATTCTTTGCGTGCTCAAATGCGGAAATGGAATGTTGGAATGCATTATACATTTTGATTGCTTCACTAGTTAATATTCTACGTTTATTATTATGACTTTATGTGAAATGTAAATAGACTTCTGTGCTAATCCGAATATAAAGTAAACATTATTTGCTTGATGTATTTTATTTTATCTTTCTTAATGCTATTATATCGAATTATTAAGCTGCGCACAATCTTCCGCACACTGGCACAATCACAAGGATTTTTGAATGGAGATTTGCTGAGCTACTCGACTGCACTCGAAAAGCCATTTAATTTAATTGAAAGTTTTAAAATTTCATGCAGTTGCTTGCAACTCCACAAAAACTATTATGTTCGATATTTGTATACTTATGTATGTACGTAAATATTTTTGATTTGATGAATAGTAGGAAAAATAACTGCATCATCAAAACAACCGCAGCATAACGGCAGCACAAAGGATGCCTATTGTTTGCTTCACTGAAGAAGAGGTTATCTTATCAATTGAAGCTTAGCGATTGTTCAAGCATCAACTATTATATCTATGTAAGCGTTTTACTAATATATATTAGGGCGGGTCGATTTAAAAATCGCTCATTGCTCTGTGAAAATCGTATTCTAGGGATTAAAATAAGAAACTTTGCCGAAGGAACCATACCTCTAAAACGAATTCTGATGTCCCCCAATTTGGGTGGAACGAAAAATCCCACTTTGACCCATTTAGAGTGCTCCAATCGAATCCATGTGTAGGACCGACCCCCACTAACTTTGGACGGCCGTTCCACCCATGCCAGTGGCACACCCCCTGGAACTCCCCTGGGGGATTCCCCATACAATCATTTCAAAATATCACCATTTTTGGCCTTTACATGAGAAAATAAACTAAAAAGTTCGACCCACATTATTTTGATCCCTAGAATATGATTTTCACAGATCAATGGGCGATTTTTTTGCCTCCCCACAAATCGACCCGGCCTAATATATATACTATTTATACTTTATATGCATGGTGTGTTATACAGGGTGTGTCAAACTAGTTCTTAGTGATTTCAAAGACAAAATTGTTCAAAAATGATTACAATTTTAACATATATTCACTTTAGCTCGATATGACCATCTTTTGCCTTGACTATAGCCTTCAAACGGTAAAAAAATGAGTTGCATGCTGCACAAATGTGACCTTGAGGTATTTTGGCCTATTCTCGTATAATCGCTTTTTTCAGCGCTAGCAAATTTTTTCGTCGTCACTTTGCTCTCCAAAATGGACTGGATGGAATAGTCCATCGGATTTGCATTTGGCGAATTCGAAAGCCATTGTGTGGACGAAATGAAGTGTCTTGGTTCACACGAGCTTTATGAGACGGTGCCAAGTCCTGCTGGCACGTCCATGGCCTACGACCGAAATGGTTGCGTGTCCACGGCTCTAAAGCAGCTTCTAAAACATTTTGCCGATAATAAGTCGCATTCACTTTGACACAAGGCTAGATAAAAACGATTGGAGAGCGTCCATCAGCGGTTAATGCGGCCCAAACCATTACTTGCGATGGGAAATGGTTTCGAGTGGCCATACGTAGGCTCAAATTCTCGTATGAGCGTTCGGTCAAGTATACACGATCGTTTTGAGTGTTTTTTGAACTGCTCAATTGGGAAATATTTTCATCAAAAAACACAATATTAGGAAATTCGCCACGTTCGTGCAAGCGCAATAACTCCTTTGCTCTTTCAGCCTTGACCTTGAGCTCACTTTTCAATATGCGTCGAATGCTGTCTTGCGATAATTTCAGTTCTTTGGCCATTTTTCTTCCACTTCGACGTGGATTTCGTTCAAGTCGAGCCTTCACTTTCCGAATCATTTCTGGCGTTGTTGCAGTTTTTTTGCTCCACCTCCGTAGCGTTTTGCGATGCTACCAGTATCATTGTAACGTTTTATAGTGCGATACACAAACATTTTATTCACTTTGAGGTGACTGAGCTCTCGAACAATGGCTGGCTGTGATTTTCCATCCAAATATAACGCAATCACACTATTACGTTGGAATTCCATCACAGAAAAAAAATTCAACAAATGAGACGCTAATTCTTTTGATCGCTTATAAACAATATATTGAACTGTCATTAGAACAATTTTGACGTTGATGTCATCAGCTGTTTTACAGATACAAGCAGTGTGAAGTTGGTAATACTTCATATCGTTCACCCTGTACTTTCCTTACAAAGTGGTTTTTTCTAGTGCTCTGAAGTAATAAATATTTAATGCAAATTCACACAACGCAGCTATTTGGTATATGTAAGAATTTCACTAGTATATATTAGAATTTCACTAATGTATATATATTATTTTTAACTTACAAGCAGCATACTTTTATGGTATGTACAGCTTCAGGCGAAAAATCGTTCTTGACACGTTATTAGGGACATAAATAGTTGCCTTTTTCGATACAAACCAGTTTTTGAAATAATATACACGATAGTTTCCCTAAAAAGTTGTTTTTTTTTCTAGTGCTTGAAGTACATAAAAAACATTTAGTGAAGAATCGCAAATTACAAGACGCAGCTATTAAAGCTGGTTGCAGTTGCCCAGCTGATTAACATTTTTCTTTCGCCGTGTAAATTCGAATCAAAGCGCATTTTTTAAAGATGGTGACACTTGACCTACAACAATGTTTTTTAAGTTTGATTGTCAAAGCAAAGTATTTGAAAAGTAAAAAACAAAGCATGAATTCGCCTTGTTTCGTTCTAGACTGACAGCCACATGGACACGGCGAAAGAAAAAAAACAAATCAGCTGTTTTACCAACACCACATTTAATAGATTCGCCTTGAGTCGAAATAATAGTTTGAAAACTGGAATTTTGTAATGAAGTAAAATTCAAAAGCTGTTATGGACATTGCAAAATAATTTCAACATAAAAAACAAATTAATTATTTTTTGTTGCCTACTTTGACGTGACATTCTTATGTTAGAAAAGTTTTTGTTGTTGGCCTAGTGATACCACTTTTAATACATTTGCACTAGCAAATTCAAAACTTTGACAAGCTGACATTTTTGACTGAGGGATATGCCTTCATTAAATGGCAATGCGAACGACATTTGTTTACTATCGCACAAATACTCAGATGCATCAGCTAAACTACAAGCAGTAGCACAAAAAAAAAAATTAACAAAGCAAAGACCAAAGCAATGCGGATTAACACCACCGAAACGCAAGTCCTTCAAATTGCCGACACGCCGCTTGAAGATGTAGATGAATTTCGCTACCTTGGGAGCATAATTTCAAAAAACGGCGGATCAACAACTGACATACGCAACCGAATATCTAAGGGACCCGTTGCATTTGGCATGCTAGACAAGGTATGGAGATCAACCCACATCTGCAGGCATAGAAAACTGAAAATATTTGATGCCAACGTGAAGTCGGTAGTTCTGTATGGATGTGAAACATAGACCTTAACAACAAGCATATCGCAATCCTTTCTAAACCGTTGCCTACGAAAGATAATGCGGATATTCTCGCTTCATATTATAAGCAACGATGAACTTTGGGCGGCTAACGGGCAAACACCAGTTCACATAGAAATTATGCGTCGCAAGTGGAAATGGATCGGACACACATTGTGCAAGCCACGAGAAGACATCGCAAGGACAGCGCCAAACTGGTATCCCCAAAGAAGCCGCAGGTGCGGGAGACCAGCCAATACATGGAAGCGACAAGTAGCTGCAGAGGCGTACAGAGCAGGCCGTTCCTGGAGCCAA
Organism: Anastrepha fraterculus; assembly: GCA_037575425.1. Lineage (NCBI taxonomy): Eukaryota > Metazoa > Arthropoda > Insecta > Diptera > Tephritidae > Anastrepha > Anastrepha fraterculus. The sequence continues at coordinate 16,047 of JAYXIM010042885.1, forward strand.
ATTAAAAATCTAGTTCTAAACAAACGAAATTATATATTAACTTGTTTATTGAGGCACTATGTTTCATCTAGAAGGCCCTATGCGACATCTCATTTCTTAGGTATCTATCTGGTATATATAAATTGCATAGCCTTAAACAGAAGTATCAAAAGATAAGAAAAAAAATAACTTTTTAAATAATTTCTTATATTGAATATCTTGTGAACGGACATTAACTATACCCCTTAACTACCCTTTCCTAGTAATCCTGCATATTTATTTTATCGCAGAAGGATATATTTTATCAAGTAGCAGAATTTTAGAAGAGATTTTAACATAGGAATTAAGTGGCGCGTTATTTAATGAGCAATGAAAGCTACCTAGCTTGCTCGAAAACAACTACACTAGCCTGCAATGATTATAAGCTAATATACAGGGTGAACAATATGAAGTCTTACCTATTCAAAACACCATAACCTTTTTGTGTGAAATTAGTTTTTATTGATTTCAAAGACAAACTTGTTTAAAAATGTTTACAATTTCAACATATATTCACTTAAGCTCGATATGACCATCTTTTGCCTTGACTATAGCCTTCAAACGGTCAAAAAATTAGTTGAATGCTGCACGAATGTGATCTTGAGGTATTTTCGCCCATTCTCGTATAATCGCTTTTTTCAGCGCATCTATACTGGCATATCTTTTAGTCCTCACTTTGGTCTCCAAAATGGACTAGATGGAATAGTCCATCGGACTTGCGTCTTGCGAATTCGAAAGCCATTGTGTTTTACTAACATTTCCTATGTATCGAATGGAATTTGAACTTACATACCAAGATAAATCTTACTTTTTGTTGAATTTGTGAAAAAAAGATGTGCTTAGCGCAAGAATGCATGAAATTCTATTTGAAAAACATTCGCCAGTAAACAAGTCCAAAATTCCCAATATTAAAAGTGAGAGTTTATTTTTGTTGAGAAAAGGGTTTTATATTTATCTGTTCCCTCTACTTTCTTCTTATTAAACCAAGTTTTTTTTTTTTATTTTTCATGCCATTGTTAGCAATATAAACAAGAAATATTTGAAGCATAGACGGAAGCTATTGTGTGTGAGAAATATTTCAATTGAAAGTCGGTATATACAGAAATAACAGCACATTTTCAATTGCTATACATTTTTACTTTAGATGGAAGAATTTAATAGTAAGCTTTACATTGCAAATACAAAATAAAGTAAAATTACATAAGAAAAGGATTATAGTGTTAGTTTTGAAGTGCTCAGCGTTTAATGTGAAGTTTGCTAAATATTAGCTTTTGGGCTGTTGAGTGCTGCATGGCGTATACGTAATTTGCCTCTTATTGCAAACTCCTAAGCCGATTACACTGACTAAAGCAAATGCTCTGCAACAACAAATGTTTAGGAAAATATGCTAAAACAACACAAACAACAAAAGCAAAAATTAACACTTGAGTACTTAATCAGCAGATTGTCTTTTGTGAAGTTTTGAAGTGTCATTAAGACAGAAATAATTCAAACTGCGAATGGCTATTAATTTATATTTAAATAAATTTCAAATGAAATGAAAGACTTTTTGAATAATATTAGTTTTGGCCTTTATCCAGCAAGCCAAAGTGATGAAATGTGAGATGATTTGGCACTTTCTTGTTCAAGAATTAATTAAAGAAATGGAGCTTAAAAATTCCAAACAAAGAAAATACAAAGAAAACTATTACTTAAAATTGTAAACCATTCTGTGATGTATATACGTTTTTATACACTAAATATCTTTTACAACTTTACTCAAATAGCAGCCGTTCTATTTGATGGTAGAAAATGAGAGATATTTGAGAATACTTAGTTCATCTTTTATAAGAGCCGCTCAGTGCACGCATCGATTAACTCTATAAAACGAAAAGTTGAGAAACGCGATGATGTAATGTATACTGTTTTTAAAAATTCCTCTGATAATATGAATTCA
>JAYXIM010042889.1:0-21225 GCA_037575425.1 Anastrepha fraterculus
AAAATTTTAAGTTTTAGATTCTTTTTTGAATTGTTTGTACACATCGCCACATTCAACAAAATTTCAAACTTCTGGGTATGCAGTTTTATAGCTCATTGAATTCTGCTATGCTAAAGTGCAAGTCTGAAGTAATTAGGAAACTCCGCTGATTTTTGAGAATTATTTTCTCCGTATATAAAAGTTTCGACCATTCGTTATGTGGAAGAAGATACGTAGTACCGTCAACAAAAAAAATTATCAAAAATCAATGCGAATTTGAATCGCACCAAACTGGTGTGGTGCTAAACTAAAATTTAATGGGTTTTAAAACTGCATACCCAACATTTTTCTAGAAATTCTGGCTGAAAAGTTTTTAGCTTTTTATGACAATTTGTCGAAGGTTTTAAAATTTTCTACTAACAGCGTAGACTTGATGAACTGCTACAACTACAACAAGCCCGATTTTTTTACCTAGGAACCACCGGAAAATACATACATACAACAACAAAAACCCGATTTCCCCGCATACAGGGTTGTAAGTTAACAAAAACGCATCAGTTGTTAGATGCCCACAAGGTGGTGTAACTTGTTTGGAGAAATCCAGTTACCAGAGTTACCAACGAATAGTCAAAACTAGCCCCCTGTGTGCTTAGCTGCATCCTGTGGCTTTTCTTGCTCGGTAGCGGAACTATAGATTCCTGCCATCTTATTAGTAGTAAGTCCCTTTTTTCTACGTATCGTACAAAAATATCACAATACCTTATTTCAAGTTAGCTATCAACTAGTTTGTTAGTTAGTCTCATTGACTACAGGGGCGTTGTTGAACTTCACGCCAAAATAAGCACACAGCAGTGAGTGAAGGAGAAAAACGTACGAGCTACACCTATAATTACGAAGTTTCAATGGCTATAATTGAACGTTACTACCTGCGCCCTGAGCGGGGAACCAAATTCACATGACGCAAGTGAAATGCGTAAGAGTGGTCACTCCCAGTGGTGACGACGCCACGTCCGCAGAAATAGTGCCCAAGAAAGCTATAACAGCGGCGCCAGCGCCTAAAGGCAACTGAGCGTAACGTAACTGAAAAGATGTAGTAAAGAGCTCAGCTGATATTTATGGGAATATTAGATTAGGTATGTGGTCGGTAGTCGGCGTAGAATACTGCCGAGTGGTAAAGTACGCCTGGGAGAATTGATCAGGTAGATAGATGCGTGCGTGCTTGCGTGTTTCGTCCCCAAACTTATGTACGTGTGTGCTTACTGCTTAGGCGGCACCTCGTAGCCCTTAAATATTAACCAGTGCTAAACAATCGATTGTGGGGGTGGACGGGTGGATTGATGTGGATCCGGTGGTGTTTAATTATGATGGGCGGCAAATTCTGATAATCAAAGCTGTCAAGTGCGTATGCAAGGAAGGTATTAGGTAGTAAGGAAAAGAGGAAGGTAACTGCAAGCAAATCAAGTGGTAAGTGGTCGAAAAACATATTCCATACTGCGCCTGTGGTGACCCATAAAAGAAAACGAATTAAGGACAAGGAAATTGGAAAAAGGGAAAATTAGGTGGCAAAATTTAGTTCGAAAAGCAAGTGCTTACAACAAGCACACGCACTTTCGTAAATACAAATAAGTAAATATAAAGAAATCAAATATTTTACTTACAGTTCACATTCAAAGTAGCGGTCGCCTCCAGCCGTTGACCATCGTTCATGGCACGATTTCGCACGACACACTTATATTTGGCGCCATCGTCTTCGCGTCGCGGTTGCAGTGCTAATGTTGCATTTGTGGGTTGGTCCTTTGAGCCACCCGTACGAACGTTGGCATGTAGAGGGGTGTTGGTACCCTCGCGATACCAACTACACAGCAATCAGCAACCAAGCAGCAGCAAAGGAAATGCAACGTATTCGTGTGGTCGACGAAAATGAGAGCATGAAAAGAGAAAATATAAAGGAGAGCGATTGAGAAAAAAATTGTGATGAAACGAAATCAAGTAAAAACTACACGAAAAATAAAATCAAATACTATAATGTAAGGCAGTGTGGCACGAAAAACGTTGGCTGTTAATTTGTGCACACTTTGCGTTTGACTTTTTTCGCCTTGTTCGTGATTATTTCCTACTCGTTAGCTGCATGCGCTTTTATCACATTGCACTTGTAGTTGTGCGCATTTTTGTTTTGCACTATTTTTCCTGATTCAGTTTGCCGAGTTTTTCATTTTCATTTAACTGTTTTTGTTTTGTGAAATTTTTTTTTTGGTTTTTTTTTTTTTTTTGTTTAATGCTGGCGCTAGTTTTTTGGCAGCCAACCACAATGAACAGAGTCGTAAATATTTGAGGATTGCAAGGCAAGACAGTCGTCGATGGCGCATCCTAAAGCATGCATACATGCACACATACATATGTATTTATAGACATACTTACATGGGGATAGACACATACGGAAAAACGTACTTTTTGGCAAGCGAGGCAGTGTGGGAATTAAGAAGTTTAATACGAATTTATTTCTTGCATTCACTGGAAATAATACTAAATTTGCGAGCGAGCAACCAACATGGACAGCAGATAAAATTGAAAGCGGTGATGCAGATGAAGCAAAAAGAAAAAGCAACAACAAATAAATAACGAAAGGAAAGAAAGAAAAGGGATAAGTATATAAAATTCCACCAAAAATCACGAAAAAAGGAGCCAAATACACAAAACAGAAAAATGTTGGCAAACTAACGAAACGGGGCTAATCATTTGCATGTAGTTAAAAATACTTAGTTCCGCTGATAACAAATTCAGATTACAGTTTTCGTCTTGAAATGTTATAAATTTCACAATTAAGGGTCAGTTGAACTGGCATAAATCGTGGGAAAGCGCAGAAAGGGGGAAAAATAATAAAATATCAGGCAATAAAATAGAAAAAAATGCATTAAAGCAAAGTTTAAAAAAAATTACTTAAGAAAGAGTAACATAACGAAAATAGTAGAACATAGCATGGCACAACGAAGAATGGCGTAACATAAGAAACAAAATTACATAAACAAAGAAGAAAGAACAAATAAATAAAAACTAAAGTAAAATAAGCAACAATAAAATTATTTGAAATTAAAATTAATTTATTATTTAAAATTAACATAAGTTAAAATAAACACAATAAAGTTATTTCAAACAATTGAATAACAAAACATAGCAAACATAATGCATAGTAAGTTGAAAAAATTCGTCCTGACATAACAAAATTTAACTTAATAATAAATAAACTAGCATAACTTAACATAACATAACAGAGAATTACAAAATAGAATGGCATAACATGAGAAATAAACCAGCAAAATGTAACAACAAATAATAAAAACAATGTAATACATATAATATAACATAACAGACCGTAACATAGCATAGATTTATACAAAATAATTCGACAGAAAACAGATACGAAATTAAAGTAAAATGAAATTAAATAATTAGAAAAATTATAAAAAAAAATTAAATAAAAATAATAAAATTATATTTATAAATCGAGAGAGAATAAAATGAGATAAAAGAAAAAATTTAATCATATAATTACATTAAGTAAAACAAAATAAAATAAAATAAAATAAGCCATAAAATTAATAAACAAAATCAATAAATGAAAGTAAATAACATAATGAACTAAAATAAAACAAAATAAAATTAGACCAAATATTAATTAAAAGAAAAAAATTACATTCAATTAAAATTAATAATAATAAAATAATCTGAAAGAAAATAAAATGAGATAGAACCTGAATTAAAAGAAATTAAATAAAATCAATCAAAATAAAATAAAATAAGATTAGATAAAAAAATATTGAAACGTTGAAATAAATAAACCAAAATTAAATAAAATAAAATTAGCCAAAAAAAATAATAATTTAATTTAGTAACAAATTTAAATAAAATAAAATTAAACTGAAAAATAATAAAACAAGAATAAATAAAAATAATAGAAATAAAATCAATTACAAAAAATAATTAAATGAAATCAAGCAAAATGAATCAATAACACAAAATAAAATTAGTCAAAAACTTAATTTGAAAAAAATAAAGTAAAATAAAATTAGATAGAACCTTAGTTAAAAAAAAAATCATATCAAACCAAATTAAATAAAATAAAACCAAGCAGAAAATTAGTAAAAACAGAATAAATAAATAGAATAAAAAAAAATAAAAAATATATTACAAAAAATAATTCAATAAAATCAAGCAAAATGAACTAAAATAGATCAAAATAAAATTCGGCAAAAAATTAATAAAAGAACAAAAACGCATTAGACAAAAAATTAAAAACAAAAATCAAATAAAATAAAATAATATGAAATACAGTTAAGTTTTACTCTACTTTACTTATTCACCCTTTGCCAAAATCTTTTCAGAAAAAATACTTAACACGTTGAATGCCACGCCGATTTTACATGGTTTGCCCGTAGAGCCAACATGAATTTATCAGTATGCAAAACATATTATGTGCACATGAAATTTATAAACACATTTCTCATGATTAAATATACTACATTATTCAAATACACTATTGCAATAATTTAAATAAAATTGAAAATTTTAAAACTTGCAAATTAAGTCAAACTATATGTTTCTTGCAATCCTCCAATCACCGGTGACTCCCGGTGTCCGTGAATTTTAAGTCATTTCAAAGAAACGATCGATTTCCGAACATTTTGTTTTCGGACGAGAAAATTTGTCCAACTGAGCAATGCGTAAACTCTCAAAACGATAGGGTTTATTTGACCGGCCGTTCATACGAGAATTTAAGTCATCAATTGGCCACCAGGAGACAGCACCCGCCCCAGGTAATACTTTGGGCCGCTGTAACCGCAGATGGGCGCTCTCTACTCGTTTTCATCGAGCCTGGCGTTAAGGAAAATGCGAAATATTATCGGAAAAGTATTCTGGAGGTTGCTTTGAAACCGTGGGCAGGCAAACATTTCGGTGGCAGACCATGGACGTTTCAACACGACTCGGCACCGTCTCACAAAGCTCGAGTGAACCAAGTTTCCAAATTAAATTTATGGCCTTTTTAATTTGTTGCACTATGAGTGCCGGACCCTGTAATTTTAACTTGTTTTCCCATACTTTATTTTGTTTTTAAGTAGGTTTTTATTATATTTTATTTAAATTTTGTTTCATTTTATGTTAAATTATTTACTTTATTTTCTTTTATGCTATTTTATTTCTTTTTTAATCAATTTTCTTTTATTTAATATAAACTAATTTTTCACTTCATTTTATTTTATTTCACTTTGTTTTAGTGCATTTCATTTTTTTTTGTTAATTTTTATTTAATTTTTTTAATTTATTTTTTATCTTTTTTTTATTTATTTGTTTGTCTAATTTTATCTCAACTTTTTTATGTAGGTTTATATTTTTTTATGTTTTAATTAACTTACCTAGTTTTGTTTTCTTTTATTTAATTTTTTTTATTTTCAAAATTTTTTAAATAAATTTTTATCTAATTTTATTTTATTTCAATTCATTTTATTGAATTTTTTTATGGTTGCTTGGTTAGTTGGAAATTTTTTTTTTATTTTTTTTTTATTAATTTCTTGTCTAGGTTTACTTTACTTCGTTTATTTTATTAACTTTTTATCTATTTTTTGTTTCATTATTTTATTTGATTTTATTTATTTATTATTTTTTTGTTTAATTTGATTGTATTTAATTTTGTTTGATTTTATCTAGTTGTTGTTACTTCGCTCGATTAAACAGATTTTACTCTCAAATTTATATTATACATTCATTTTTTTCGAAATTGATTTTGAATGTTTTTTTCATTTTTGTAAAATATTACAAATACTACATACCAAATACACTTAATATAATTTTATATAAATATGTTATCCTTATAATTCTATATAAATATCTCGTTTGGAGCATAGGGTGCCATGTTTATACGTTTCTTCTTTTAAACTATTTTTTAAGAGAGTGCAAAACTAGATTACTGACACGACCCGGAGTTTGGCATAAATACCTCGTAAAATATTTAGTTTTACAAATATAACTTTTAGTATTATATTTTGCGAATACTCGATGATTTTTGTAAGAATCGACCCACATTAAGCCATTTAATCTTTGCAAAAGCAAAAACAAAATTACATTTTCACTTAACCACATCAACGTGGCTGAGGCCTGAGAGCAGGTAAAAGGCGCTAAATTATTTAAACTTAAGAAATTAAGTGAGTTGTGCAAGAAAAATGTGCGCTGGTGTATTTAAGTGGCTGTATAAACGTGTGTGTGTATATATAAATGGCTCGTTAGCCTGAATATAATGATTGCCCAGTTGGCGCTGCTCACCGTCAGCCAGCCATACACTTGAGCGCTCAATTGCACCTCTTCAGCGCGGATTAAGGACATTTGCATTTGGTGCTACTTAAAAAACGACACACACACACACCCACCCACATACAATGCCTACACATATACGCAGCCAAATGGGCGAGTTGGGCTACGAACGAATCAGCCAGCCAATTCAACCAGTCGGTTGGTAGCCGACATATGTATAATGGCAGTGAAAATCCTTTTAAAAATTTCGTAACCACCGGCAGCAGCAGCATAAGAGGGTAAAGCATTCAATTTAAATAAATTTAATTTTAAATTAATACGGTATTATTGCCGCCCACAATGCGACGCAGCCACCTTTTTTTCCACAACTATGTGTGCGTGTATGTGTATATGTACGTATGTAAGTAGTTATGTGCATATCGTTGGTCGGGCCATTGGCTGCGTTGCCAGGCAGCTGGCAGTCATCCACTTATTGGCATTTTACTATGCTCGTTCGCTGACATACAAACATACATATGTATGAACGAATATAAAAAATATTACATATATACCTCTTAGCCAACTCTTCCCCACCCACAACTGCCCCCCACATGTACTTACGTTATCGTTGGATCAGGCGAACCGCCAATGCTGCTGCACGTCAGCTCCATTTTCACATCCTCGGTAGCGATGGCCACATTGCCGGGTGAAATAACGGGCGGATGCGGTGGTGTGAGGACGGTTAAGTTGTAAAACTCCTGATGGACATCGGCGCCCGTACCTTTCGCCTTAATGCGACATTCGAAGCGACCATTGTCGCGATTGTATGAGGCGTTTTTAATTTGCAAATCGTAAATGCCACGCTCCGGACGGTAATCGGGTCTGGAATGAGAAGAAAAACACAAAATGTTGAGTCACAAAAAAAAACGGATGGTGAAAAAATGTATAGATAACTGTTAAAAAAGCAATTACGAAACATTTGAGTAATGAAAAGGCTGCAACACTGAAACAATTAAGAAAAAATTCCAACAACTCAATGCAAAGAAATTAAGTGTAAAAAAAATTCTGATTAAACAAATTAAAAATGTGAAAAAGCGAGAAGAGGGCATGGGTGCCGCAAGATGGGCGTTGGTGGTGGTGCTGATGGAAAACGAGTGATTATACAGGCAGATTACAAAATTGAATTAAAAGTAATTAAAAGAAATCTGTGCGTGCGCGCACTACCACACGCACACATTTTTTTATTCGATGTTTAGGGGACACTTTTTGATTTGCTGGCTTAAGCGGGTTAAAAATTCGGGTGGCAACAAAAAAGGCAAAAAGGCAGAGATGGTAATTTATGGTAAAAAATGCGGAAATGGCCTGAAAGGGTTTGCTTCAAAAAATGGAGTTAAAAAGTAAGTAATTAAATAGTTTGCCGTTAGTCCCAGATTAAGGCCAAGTGTTTGCTTGCAACTGAAGGCCGCAATTTTAATACATACGAATATTTCTTAAAAATGAAACCAGCTTCAATTTTGCGAGTATTCTGCGAGGAGCTCCTCATCAAGCTCAAATTTAGGCTTCCAGACCACTGTAGTGTTTTCCAAGAGGAGGTAGCCACAACTAAGGAAGCAGTAATTACTGTAAATGACGTTAATATCTACTCCGACAGCCAAGCGGTAATTAGGGCCTTAGGGCCTATCTTTCTAGGCGTGTGTTCGAAATTTGTCGGAGACTTCTCTCTCGATTGCATCCGAATACTTCGATATTAGGCTTATCTGGGTTCCCGGTCACAACAGAAACTGCTGAGCCGGCCAGCTAGCGGACTGTAGTCTACTTCAGGAAAGATAGGCCTCGCCTCAACTCAGCACGCGCTGGGCTAGCGTGCAAACGTACAAAGTCTCGAGATCCTTCTGACTACGGGTAGTAGATTGGGGGCACCTGAGCTAGCTTTGAAGGCTAACAAAGCCACAACTCTAAAATTTAGTAGATCCCTACCGGACATTGTCCGTTCGATGTCCATGCGGTGAGACTTAAGATTGCTTCAACTTCTTTCTGCAGAAGCTGTTTAGCTGTTAGCTCAGCACTTTTTTCGCAGCTACCCTGCTCTCGTGGAGCAAAGATTTAGACATTTGTGCTTTCACTTTTTTGCTACACCTGCGGATGCTGAGGATTTAAACATTACACCCCTGCTGAACTTCCTGAGCAGCTTGAAGCGGTTAAGACAAATGTAATTAACCACGTTTGGATCGTAATCCTCCAACCGAAAGCCCTTTCTTCCATTTTCCAACTGTTTGGTTCCTTTCCTACTGTTCTTCCCCATGCCCCCGATCTTTCATACAATACTTGATCTTGGAATTCCCGAGCTATTCTTCCCGAGCTTTTTCTCTTTTTTTCACTTTTACTGCTCTTTTTATGAGTATTGTTTTTTAAACACTCGCGAATCGAAAATATCTACTTAGTGCTCCAGCTCGGAAGTCAAGCAAAGAAAAATCATACGGAACTTTTATTTCTTGCTCAGTTTTTTCTGTCAATTCAGTTTCCAGTAAGTCAAACTCCCTCTTTACGCTTTTCTATACCACTGAAAATTTTGAATCTCTTGCGAATCGAAAATACCTGCATTCAGGGCTCCAGCTGGTATAGTAAAAATAGTCACAAGTAAAACCAGGTTTTTATTTCTTTCCCCCAGCTCTCTTTCACTGCTTTTTGTGCATCAAAATTGAGTTTTGATCAATTCGTGAATCTAAAATACATATACTTTTTCAGCTCGTGAGTGAAAAAAATGTGAAAGATTATTGGCTTTATAATTTCTTCGTATTTGAGATGCCCACTGCCTGTTCAATTCGCACTTTTATGTCAGTGGCGTTTTTCATTCGCTCGCGAGCCGAATATGTTATTCACTAAAAAGTCAAACTTGTGTTAAATTTGTAAGGAAGGTTCGCGCAAGGCCATTAAAGTAACTCTTTAACTAAAGAATTGAACTTTTTTACTGAAAACAAAAAATATTTAAAATATTATTGTAAACTATGGTAGCACAAAAATCTTGTCTGCAATGATTTTCCAGCTGCGAATTTTCTAGTACACAAAACAGGGGAAAAATCTCTCACCGAAAACTTCGTTCTATACGCGAAAAAAACACGTTCCTTGCGTCTAGACAAATTCAAGAGTCACTCTCATTCTCACTCATTCACTCTTTCATTCCTTCCACGCTCACACCTCGCCAAGTCATGCAATTTTTTTTACTGAGGGCATAAGTTTTCGCAAACTTTTTGAAGATTAACATTTTGACTGCTATTCGGAGCAACTTAAATTAACGACCCCTACAATGGCGTTGGTAATGATTATGAAAAGCGTTTTTGGCTGAAGGGGAGCGTGACAAAGTTTTGACAACTTTGCACTTAAAAGTTATTTATACAAAATGTCAACCTCTACTCTCTATGCGGTTATGACAGTTTATGCAACAAATAATATTCATAATGAGCCACATTGGCAGGGGAGGCAAGAAAGTGGGCAAGTAGGAAGGTGGATAGGTTTAATAGTCATATAGCAGATTAAAATTCGAAAGCTTCCCCTCTCGAATAACATTTTACTTCGACATAAACGTATGATATACGGTAGCATGCAGTTTATGACTCTAAAATAATTTATTATGTGAATAGTGGGCAGATTGGCTACTTCCTATTCCACATACAAACCCAACTGCACACTCAATGAAGCTCAGTCTATTTACATATACACCTGCCGCTCAAGCATGCACACACACCACCCTACTACTATTCTTCCCTCTCGTGCTTTTTGCGCTCTAACTTATGAAATAATCAGCTGTTTGCTTTTATCACAAATGCCTCTTCTCCCTCTTTTAATGACAAAAATTCACGAGAAATATTTTCACTTCCTGGGAAGGAAAATCAATGCCTTGTTTTTGTATTTTACTTATTCATTACATTTTTTCTTCCCCATGTCAACATGCCAAATTCGGAATGAACTTCTTCTTCATTGCTTCGCCTCATTGGGAAGTGAGTAGTGCACAATGCCGCCCAAGTATTTTGTTGCTTAGCAACATGTTGCTAGTGGCTGTTGCATGAAGGTAACGTTTAAGGCTGCTGAATCGGCGACAGTCACTTTTGCTCAGTATTGACTGAGTATTAATTGTTTTTTTTCTTTTTCTATTGAAATCTACTGAAATGCCGGCTAGGCTATAGTGAGTAGCCGTTTGGATTACATTAATTTATGTTGCGCATTGCCCTTTATTTTTCCGATTCGAGTTAATTTTGCTTCAAAATGGACTAGGATTTCAAGTAGCAGATGAAAGATAAGGTGAAATTTAAGCAAAACAAACAATAAATATTATTCAGAAAATATATTGGCCATTTCGAGGAATATTAAAGGGTGGTTAAATTTCAAGGGCCGATGTTGAATGTGAACCGCACCTAAACGTCAACGACACCGTTGTACTTCTTTCTTTGGGGAAAAGGTGTACGTCGATAAGCCAACAATAATTAAAGAGCTAAAGGATGAGATAATTCTGCACATTAACAGCATAGAACCTCAATTATGCCTCAGCGTCATCGAAAATTTGGACCATCGGGTGGAGGTGTGCCGCCGAGACCGCGGCGGCCATTTGGCCGATATTTTGTTCCACACGTAATTGAGCTATACCAATATTATCATAATAAAGAGAAATGGCAATAATTTCCTAAAAAAATTGTATTTTATTCAAAATCAACAACGGCCTTTGAAACTTAACCACCCTTTATAATATCGAAAATCAAAGAGAAGGACGATGTAGGATGAAAATATGAGCTAAAAAAAGTTATAAACTAAACCAACCAATTTACGCATTCCGCAGATTAAACACTAGAAAATAATAGCTGTAAATAATTTTAAAGAACAATTTTTTATTTCATTTTTTATTTGTGAGTACAATTTTTCTACCAAAAAGAAATTTTTTTGTACAAAATAGAAATTTTGGTGAAATTTTGAGTTTTGATGAAAATTTGTAAAAAAATTTTAAATTTCTGGAATTTTATAAATCTTATAAATTTGCGAAATTTTTGAAATATTTTAATTTTTTTTTAATTTTGTACAAAGTTACACATTTTTGAGCTATACATTTTCTATTAAATAATAATAATTTTTATAAAATTATAGTTCCTAACACAACAAAAGCAACATAACTCAGAGCTTTAAACTTTGTGTAGAACTCAGAAAATTCAAAAAAATTTCAAACATTTTAGTCAGAATTTTAAAATTTTTTTTAGGTATGAAGTTTTTAGCCCTTTCAGTTTCGGTGACAGTTAAAAAAAGGTCTTAAAATTCCCGTTAATTTTTCATGTATTGGTTTAACATTCAGATGGCTTGGAGTGGCAAATAATTTCCATTGATTTTTTAAAATTTAGAAATATAAAGTATATTTTCATTCATATAAAAAAAGTTGATGATTTGTTAATTTTTTTTATTTAATAGTATTATTTTGCGGAAGAGCTGGTGTTTTGAGGTTGACGGGGACATGAGTCGAACCTTGATGTAAGCGTCGATTTAGTATTCACTGCACTAAAAGCGCAACGGGCTGATCGTGAGTTGTGAGAAAATTAAGAGGCAAACGGCAAATAGCAAAAGTAAAAGTGCTGGAGACGTTTTTTTAGCGAGCCAGCCACTACAAAGGGCGAACTAAGCGGAATATTAAAAAATAATATTAAGTAGATTTATGTGCTTTTTTGGTTTGCAACTTATTAAACCAGAACATAAACTATTAAATAAAAACAATAAATGAATTTTAAAGAGAGGTTTTATTCGAATTGATTCAAATTTTGATTTGGGCTTAAGCGAGAAGTGCTATTTTGCTAAGCTGGTCGTCAACACTCCACAAAATGGATGATGTGGGGAAGGAGGTATATGTACAAATAGCTTCCACTCACTAAACAAAATAAAGCTTACTTTTATGAAAAAAAAAATAATAATAAAAAAAGCGGTTGTCTGTAAAGTCTGTTTACTGAAGATAGTTGAACGTGACAACGTCATAAGAAAATACTGATGGAATGGTTGCATTTTTTCAAAAGAAAATTTTAATTTTATTTGTTTGATAGATATTTTGTATGGATATAGAGAAGGAGGTAAATGGAATTGCAATGGACTGATCAAGTTACATTTATTTGTACGCATAAATTCAATTATGTCATTAAAATTTTTCATAAAATTCTTCGTTCAGAAAATCATTTTAAATTTACAAAATGCTTGAATAAAATTTTTGTTTCAATTTCTACTCGACTGTTAAAATTTAAATTTTGATTTTATTATTTTATAATAATACATTTTGTATTGACATTATTTCCTACAGCAAGTAAACTGAATAAAAGTTGTTGTTCAATTAGTTACTTAATTATTTTTGCAAATTTAATTGCAATTTGTTGTAAAAAAAGTTGTATACATCAAATTCAGTTATGCTCTCTGTTTCTTTTAATAAAACTTTGCTCACTACCTAACCTGTTGCCGATTCGCGTTCGACAACTGAATACTAAAAAAATTGAGATGTGCCAGTCAATGAGTGGAATGATGCATTGCTGCTTTCTTAATCTCTTTGCTCTTCATTTATTGCATATAAAAGCGATAGTTCGCATATTTGTTGTTAATTTGTTTACACATTTTTTAGTGAGTAAAAGCGCACACTCATTTGGCTCTTGGAAAAAAGTTCGTTGTACACATACGTATATATGTGCATACAGGCATGTGTATGTGTGTATGTACATAGTTTCCCATAGGCTTTGAATTAGTCTTGTAGTATTGTATAGTAGCTGTCCGGACGCATCGCTTACTCAAGTAGGAGAGAGCCAGATGCCGAACGCGGAGGCCGATTGTGCCTCTTTGTCGTTCGTTCCGCGCTCTCGCTTGCAGTTCCAGCCTCGAATTATAAGACGTTGTCACGTCAAAAATATTAAAATAAAGCTTTCTTATATTACAAAAAAATATTGTAATTGTTGAAAGTACGCCCGAAAAGCCAATTTTTTTAATTTTATTATTAACCATTTTCCAAGTCTCGAAATTTCATTGAAAGCAATTGATTTATGAATTGCTTCTTTCTGCATGAAAAACAATATATGCTAACTGCCACCTACAGGAGCTGATACGTAATTTCAAATATATGAAATTCTCAGTTTGTCAACTAATTGTGTAGATCAGCCCATTGTCCTCTTCACCCTCATATACCTCAGCACTTACATTTGTATACAGTTATTAAAAACCAAGCAGCACTTTGTGACTTCCAGAAGGTCACAGAGTAAAGTAATAAAGCATTTTCTAAGAATTGTAAAATAAATAAAAGTAATCAATTAGAAACGATTTTGTGTGTGAAATGACTAAATATTATCAAGTGTACGAGCATCGGCAAGTGTGTGGCTCAATTGCTGTTGTCCTGCTGCAGATTTAGTAATGCAATATTTGCTTTGAAAAACTTATGAGTTTACTTAAGCTTTAAGTCAATGGTGTGAAAGTTCAATATTTGCTAAATAGATGTTTTTTGCTAGTCCCACACACTCACACATAGACATGCGTTTCATACTATGATAAAACACATTTTTACTGTCACTTGTTGTCCTTCGTTCAAAATGTATGCACGTAGGTATGTTTGCTTATATATAAGTGCATATACGAAGGAATTCAATAAAGCGTGTTTGCATTTGTATCCATTTATAAAACATAAATTGATTTTGGGTCGAGCGCATATGTGTGGCAAAATAATAAATGCATGGCTTTTGGTAGCAAATTGAAAAAAAAACTTTGAGCTGAGGTGAGTAGGATAAACTCAATATTAAAATTTATTTATTTCGTATGACCAGGTGCTGTATTTTCGTATATATTAATTAGAAATTTGTAAACTTTGATATGCGCATATGCCATTTTAGTGAAGGAAGACACCATGCAAGACATGTCTTCAATGATGTCGCTCTTCTAATAAAAGTAAATGCATTTACTTCGTGCGATCAGCTGCAACGTTTTCATATACATAGATGAATAAGAAATGTGTAAATTTGACATATATGCGACTTTAGTTGAGGAAGACAGTATGCAAGACATGTCTTCAATGATGTCGTGCATCCAAAAAAAAATGAATTTTATGCATGTGCAGTTATTTTCAAGTGAAATTTTAAAAGCTATCATCTCGCAAGATGTGCGCCAAATGATATCAGTCATGTCCCGCATATAAAGGGTGGTTAAATTTCAAGGGCCGATGTTGAATGTGAACCACAACTAAACGTCAAGTTTTTTTCTGCATTTCATTTGACATTTTCCAATTTCACACTAACTCAATTTGAACCATGGAAAGATACACAATCAAGCAACGCGTTAAAGTTATTGAGGCTTATTATGAAAACGGGCGTTCAAATCAAAATGCATATCGCGCACTTCGTGATTTCAGTGATGAGGCACATTTTCACCTCAGTGGATTCGTCAATAAGCAGAATTGCCGCATTTTGGGCGAATGTTAATCCAAGAGTGATTGCCGAAAAACCAATGCACCCACAAAGAGTGACTGTTTGGTACGGTTTATGGGCCGGCAGCATCATTCGGCCGTATTTTTTCCAAAATGAGGCCCGTCAGGCAGTTACTGTGAATAGTGTTCGCTATCGTGAGATGATAACGAACTTTTTATGGCCCGAATTGGAAAATATGGATATGGACGATATGTGGTTTTAACAGGACGGTGCCACTTGTCACACAGTTAACGAACAATGGCTCTTTTGCGCGAAAAATTCGATGGCCGAATAATCTCACGACGCACATACAGGTATTTGAAAGATCTACGGGGACAAAAGTCCATTTAACAAAACAATAAATACACTTACAAAAATGACTTATGAGGTACCTGACCCTTCCGAGAACAAAAGTCAGCCCCTCCCGCGAACCCTACAAGCATTTGACATACGATAACGGCAGTCGGAATTCGATCGTATCACCTCGTGTACGTTATCTGTTCTCGGCACTCTTGCAAAACCCAAACTTTAAAAGTGAAATTTTATGTTTTTGTATTCAACAGTGGAGTAAAGAGTTATGGATTCTGAAGCATCAGGTTAGTAATGAATGAAATCAATTGGAATCTTTATAATTTTCAAGTATTAAAGTTAACTTTTCAACCCTATAAGTACACACCTTCTCAAACTACTTTTTTTCCTTAAAATAATATTTGTTAGTCAATAAGTAATACTATCGAGATAGATCCGGTTAAGATACGATTGTAATTGTTTAGTATGTACCTTGTTTTGACAATTCATGAAAGAATTTGATCCGGATAAGTCCGGATAAACGGTATTTTAGTACTTTGAATGTTGTTGGTAAAATTTTATGAAAAAGGTCTTTTCCATTACAAGGGATTAAGCGAAATATTTATTTGTTGTAGGTTCAATGGAAACATCGGGAATGAGGATTGTGACTAGAAAATACTTGTTTGACCTCATGAACAATGAAAATTTACCCAACATAGAGGCAAGGCTAAATTTCTTGAAAGATCAGTTTATGTCTATTAAAGGATTCTCTGACAATCAAATTGAGACGTTGAAAAGCAATTTTGCACATTTCAAATCAGAATTTAAAAATGTATGGACTAAAGCTCATTATAAAGAAGTGGTATTCCTAAAAAGTAATGAATCTTGGCTGAACGGAACCTTCGCCATTCCCGTTGTTATTGACAGTCCTTCAAATCGAACAGGACGACCGAGTAAATCTTT
The DNA here is from genome assembly GCA_037575425.1 of Anastrepha fraterculus. Taxonomy (NCBI): domain Eukaryota; kingdom Metazoa; phylum Arthropoda; class Insecta; order Diptera; family Tephritidae; genus Anastrepha; species Anastrepha fraterculus. The sequence goes on from JAYXIM010042889.1 coordinate 15,957, forward strand.
TGGAGATCTGAGCGAAAGAAGTAAAAGAAGAAAAACTGAGGAAATGTTAATAGATATGCCAAAGGCGAATTTCGGTAATACCAATGACGGTAACACAAGCCGAAGATTTTTCGACAATCCTCAATTAGCATCCGATATAACAGGCATCAGCTACGAACTAATATATAGACTGAAAGTTATTCTAGACACAATTTCTAGTGGTCATAAAATTAATCCTGAAAAATATGATATTTATGCAACAGAAACTGCTCGATTATATGTGGATCTTTATCCGTGGCATCCCATGACACCCACAATGCACAAAATACTTATTCATGGAGCTGTTATAATAAAGAGTGCTTTGTTACCAATTGGCCAGCTCTCTGAAGAGGCTGCAGAAGCCCGAATTAAGCATTTCCGCTCTTACCGGCTAGATTTTGCCCGAAAATTACTAGAGAAAATTGCAACAGGGATATTTTTAACCGCCTCCTCTTAAGTTCGGACCCCTTAATGAGCTCTAGGAGGCAAATAAAAAGAAGAAAGTCCCAATCATTTCTGTCAGAAACATTGGAAATGCTCATGCCTGCCGATCCAAACCTAGAATTTTCTTCACGTAGCGATGAAGAAAATCTAGATAATACCATTTGATTGGATGCTTTTTTTAATTGTTTATATTTTTTTATGTTTGATCTTGTAAATCTTTCTTCATTCTCATATTATATTTAATTTAATAAATGTTTAAGTTCATTATTTTAGTTGGTTTTATTCAGAAACATCCATTAGCACACGTTAAACCCAAAAAATACTTTTGGCCCCTTAGATTGTTCAAATACCCCTATGTGCGACGCGGCGGTGTCAATTGGCGGCCAAGAACTTGTGAATTAACACCGTTGGACTTCTTTCTTTGGGGTTGTTTGAAAGAAAAGGTATACGCCGATAAGCCAGCAACAATTCAAGAGCTAAAGGATGAGATAATTCGGCACATTAACAGCATAGAACCTCAATTATGCCTCAGCGTCATCGAAAATTTGGACCATCGGATGGAGGTGTGCCGCCGAGTCCGCGGCGGCCATTTGGCCGATATTTTGTTCCATCCGTAATTGAGCCATACCAGTACAATCATAATGAAGAGAAAAGACAATACTTTCCTAAAAAAGTTGTATTTTATTCAAAATCAACATCGGCTCTGGAAATTTAACCACCCTTTATAAACTAAATACACTTTTGGCTATTTTGAAGCAAGTTTTTGCAAAACACGTCATCAGAGGTGATTTATAAGTTAAGGCGGAATATTCTTCCGTAAAATATGCCACCAAAAATCTCTCTTTAGTATGTTATTTTACTAGAAACTCACGATGTACAGAATGCAAAGGTGTGGTCGACATCAAACCGTTGATCGGCTCTCAGCGAATTTGGGAGAATTGACTGATATGTTGGTTTAAAAGCAGAGATGACAGCGGTTTGTTTACAATAGAGGTTAGCAGAAAGTGAGATTGTGTTGGTGATATACGAAAAAATACCTACTTCGTTGGCGCCTACTCTTTGACTGATTGGAAGAGCGTAAGCCCGTGTGAAATGCATGGGCACAATTGTGTTGTCAAGTCTCTTATGGTGTAGCATTCAAAGTTACTCTCACAATTTTTCTTCGGATGGTCAAATCTTGTAATCATCTTGTCATTCTTGCTAGAAACCCATTATTGCAGGCGATAAATTTGCTACATATTTGGTTAATTATGATTCGTAAGGTTTTCATCAACTAATTTCAAACTGATAAAAATAGTTTCGAACTAATTTCACAAAGGTGACACTTTGGGTGACATGTCACCGATGATGTCATGTATAAAAAAACAAAAAAAAACAAATGAGTAGCATAGCCCACTGGTAGAATGTATTAGCAATTTCAAAAAGGTGACACTTTGGGTGACATGTCACCGGTGATGTCATGTATGAACAAAATTAACAAATGAGTAGCATAGCTCACTGGCTGCATGTATTCTCATTTGAAATTTTAAAAATTTTAATCATTGCAAACCACACACAGAAAGGCACAAAAATAAATAAGAAACGCACACACATACATATATATGTACAAGCCCTCATATTTGATTGCGCACTTCACTAAAGGCAAGCTGCATGCGTGCAGGGAGCGTATAAGTTTATAAAAAATGTCCGATGTAGTCTTCAATATCAAACTCTTACAGGCAGTCATATGGGCATAAGACATATGAAAAATTTCTATGTGCGCTTTATATTTAAGTATGTTTGTACATACGCACCCACCAGCCCCTGTTAACATTTTGTGCTGCTTATTTATATGATTTTCTCTTCTTAGTAGATATAATTGGAGCGAATACAACATCATTTGCCATTGTGTTTTGCGGATAAACTCATATAAGTTCAGTTGCAATTCCAGAATTCTTCACATTGCTGTTATGTTGCAAGTACATACGCTTGTTGCACAATAAGTATGCGTGCGGCCATAAACACAACAACAACAACTTTAAAACTAATAATGGTAACCCATGTGTATACATACAAGTATGAGCTAAAGTATCGCAATGAAAGGCAATAAAGTAGAGAAATTGTTGGCTGATGTGTAACATTTCTGCAACAAAGCCCCAATTGCTCTTGTAAGCAAACTTATTTATGTATGTAAGTGGTTGGCCACTTTTGTCATGCAGAAAAATTTAATGCAACTCAACTCTTCAGGCAGTACTTCACATATTGTAGCTGTTTTTTTTTCTTTTTTTTTTGTGTGGAAAGAGCGCTTACAAGTACAGCCACTTAAATGGAGAGTAGGAGGCGGACGAAATGGAATTGATAAGAGACAATGGAGTTTATGAAGGAAATAAAATAAAATATGGTGAAATTAAATAGTAAACCAAAAGTCGGCGTTGTGAAGCTAATCATTGCAAAAAGACACCATGCAAGACATGTCTTAAATGGTGTCTTGCATGTCGAAATTTTTAAAAATTTTTAATGTGAAATATTTTTAAATAACAAATGAAATAATACATATTTATTAGTAAATAGAATTCAAAAAGCGACGCTTTGCAAGACATGTCTTTAATTAAACAGATGCTGATTTTTTGGAAATTTTGAGGAAGACTGAATTAAAACGAAAAAAATCGTATATAGCATACATATTCGTGAATAAATATTATAAATTATACTCTTATCTCACTAAGCAAAATAAAATTGCATGAATGGAAAGTAATGCCTTGCACGGAATTTGTTAAAAGACAATGGAACTTTGTAGAGACAATGTGAAATATTATTAAATACCATATGAAATAATACATATTTATATAGACCTCAAAAGGAGACACTTCGCAAGACATGTCCTAAATGATGTCTTGTATGCTAAAAGTTGTTTAACTTTTAATGCTTAAAAAAATTTAGATATTAAAAAAAAGAAAAAATAATGCCTTAGCCAAATAGTTTGGTACGTGACTATCATACGGTAGTGCTCGAGTTCGAAACTCAGGGCATACAACTCTAAATGGTAGAAGAAATTATATCTAATGCCGTTTGCCCCTCGGCAGGCAATAGCACACCTCTAAGTTAATTTTGTGCTTGAGAAAGAGCTCCTCATAAAAAATCGTTTACCGTTAAGTGGCAGTATGAAAACATCAAGACGCACATCACAAATTGGAGCAGGCGCTCGACCAAACAGCTAAAAAAATGTGTAAGCGCCAGTTACACATGCATACCATATACGTAAAACAACATATACTGAATGCGATATTTCGAGAAAAAAATATTAAAGATTACATATGTATGTAAATCACAGAAAATAAATCAAAAGAAATAGAATGAAATTAATGGCATTTCAAAAACTGAAGCTAGTAATTGACAAAAGACACGGCGCAAGACATGTCGTCATTGATGTCTTCTGTGCCAAATTCTAAAAACAGTTAGTTAGTTTAATTTTAACACCTTTTGTGGTAGGCGTGCGGTAAGATGCTATAAAATGATAGGCCTAAATGGTGTCTTCTATGTCTAATATGAGTGGATTAAAAGCATATTTGCAAAAAAATTATTGAATTGAATTCAAATTTAATTTTTTTTTTATTGAATTTATTTTTTATGAAAAAAAAACTGAAGAATTGAATTAAGAACCTTAAGTGACACAAAAAAAAATATGCTCAATACCGTCCAGGTAAAAAAAATTTGAAAAACTAGGCCACTTTTCCATCGTTTTTATGAGAAAAAACATCGAAGATCCCTAATTAAGTGACTCAAAACCATCCAGACAAAAAAATTCGAAAAATAAGGCCAATTTTCATTCTATGTTATGAGAAAAAAAAATGAGTTACACAGCTGGATAACCGAGTAAATTTTAATTTATCTAATAATGTATAAGTTTTAAGTTGCTTGATTTTTCATAATTTTTTTATCTGGACGATGTTGAGCGTATTTTCCATATAAAAACATTTCGCATATTCGCCGCCAATCAATGGAATTTTCTAGCAATATAAGACTTGCACTTTATCATACTAAAATTTAAGGGATCATAAAAAACTAAAATAGTGGTTTTTTTTTGTTCATTCTGATACAGAAAATATGGAATTTTGATCAAAATTTGTTCAATGCTTCTAATTTTTTTTAGAGGGTTTGAAATTTGGTTGTACGTTGTTTTTTGTTAGATAATGAAAAAAATGTTCATTAATTGTTTTATGGAGAAAATACGCAACACCGTTAAGGGAAAAATTATAAAACTACAAGAAGAATTTTAAGCCACTTAATTAGGATTCGGTTATTTGCTTTTCATCAAAGTAGTATCAATATTTTTTTGTTTTTTTTGAGTTTTCACTCTACTCATATTACACATATTTAAGCATATTATATATATAGGGTTATTCAATAGGTGCGCTTTTTTCCGATAGGGAGGGCGAACGACGCAATATTTTTTATTTTTCGCTTGTCATTTGTAAAATTCATTAGTATACATTTCATCATGGAACGCTACACACTTGAGCAACGATTGCAAATCGTGCAAATTTTTTATGAAAATAATCGTTCTGTTGCTGCTACTTTAAGAGCATTACGGCCATTTTACGGTCCATTTAACAAGCCGTCCCGTTTTGGGGTTATGTGAAGTCATTGGTCTACAGTAACAAGCCGGCGACGATTTGTGAGCTCAGAGTCAATATTGAACGCGAAATTGCTGGAATTTCGGCCGATTTATGCAAAAAAGTGGTCGAAAATTGGGTTCAACGATTGGACTTCGTAAAACGTGCACCCGGTGGTCATGCAAAAGAAATCGAATTTCATACTTAAATGTATA
>JAYXIM010042892.1:0-38958 GCA_037575425.1 Anastrepha fraterculus
TTGCTTAGTCTTATACTTATATTTTAGGCGCATTTTTACTTTCCCAGTCTAGTTTAGTGTCTTCCAAGCTGAGATCTATGCTATGGAGAAGGCAGCAAAAACGATAAGTCCGTTGGACGTTCCCACGACGGTCGGGTCTGCATAACCGGAACGACCCAGATTTATATCCGGCCAAGGACTGTCACTTCAGCAGCATTTTCCGTATATGTATGTATGGGACATGTTTATGCTGCTACAACAACAACAACATAAACTTACCTCCACCAAGCCCTACCATTTTTGTTGCTAATCAAGCTTCTATTAAAGCACTGGCCTCAGCGCTCATCAATTCAAGATGTGTTAAGGAATGCACGAGGTCGCTCTAGCTTATCCAATAACACAACATCACACTTTCTTGGGTTCTGGAGTGGAGGGCAATGAAAGTGCGGATCAGTGTGCAAGGAAAGACTCTGAGCATGACCTTCAACGAGTGATAGAGGACATAAATATTCCTCTAAACTAACTATACATTTCGATTGACTTCAGCGTAAACGCGAAAACCATAGAAAGTTGTCTCTGACTACTAACTGCAGGTTATCCAAAGCGCTAAGGCCTAAACTGAATCTTAAAAGAACAAAGTCTCTGTTTGGACTCAACAGACCAATTACCAGCGTCCTCACACGTTTTGTAACGAGCCTCTGCACTATTGGCCTTCTCGCCAGTAGGAAGGGTGCACCTCATAATGATTTTTGCAGGATGTGTGGAGATGAGGTGGAAATTGAGTCGGTACAAGACCTCCTCTGGGAATATGCTGCACTTCAAAGAAGCCGTGCCAAATAACTTGGCGATTATTTCTTTGAAGGCCTGGAAAATTTGCAAAATGTCTCACGAAGGGACTAATTACCATCTTAAAAAGATCTAAGTGGTTCCATCAACTTAGTTAGCCTTAGAGCCACCGAGTGTCTTGTCTTAGACAAGTAATCTGGTAGGTTAGCCAACTTAACCTAACCTAACTTTTGTTGTATAAGGAAGAAAGTATATAATTCTGATTCAGTTTTGAAAAATATGATAGAGTGTTTAACGTTGTTTTTGACATTTTTATAATTTTTTTTTTTAATATTTGGGACAAATACACTTAAAAATATAATTTAATTTTCTCAGAAGTTTCTTTCACACATTAAAAAAACAATGTTTCCCAAAAATTATAAGCCCAAAAAAAATTTTTTTTTCCCAAAAATTCAATAATTTTCGAAAACTACTTTTTCCAAATCAAAAGAAAAATTTTGGAAAACTTCAAAAAAAAAAAACAAAAACTATTTGCCAATTTTTTGAATAAAAAATAAAAATTTTCTCCAAAAAACGTTTTTCTAAAAAATTTTTCTAAAAAATTTCCTCTGAAAACTTTTTGTAAGATTTTTTATAAATTTTTTTTTCCTAAAAAATGTTTTCTTTTTCTTCTAAAGATTTTTTCTTCTTCCTTTTCTAAAAAGTTTCTTCTGAAAAATTTTTGTAAAATTTCTTAAACCAATTTTTTTCTTTTTCTTCCAAACATTTTTTCTTATTTTTCTAAAAAATTTCTTCTAAAAAATTTCTGTAAAATTTTTATAAAAAATGTTTTTCTTCTAAAAATTTTTTTCTTTTTCTTCCAAAACTTTTTTCTTCTTCTTATTTTACTAAAAACTTTCTTCTGAAAAATTTCTTATAACATTTTTTTTTCTTCTAAAAAATTTTTTCGTTTTCTTCTAAAAATTTGTTCTTCTTGTTTTTCTAAAAACTTTCTTTCTTAAAAATAAAATTTAGTTTTCTCAGAAGTTTCTTTCACACATTAAAAAAACAATGTTTCCCATAAATTATAAGCCCAAAAAAATTTTCTCTGAAAAAATTTTTCTAAGATTTCTTATAAAAATTTTTTTTCTTCTAAAAATTTTTTTCTTTTTCTGATAAAAATTTTTTTCTTCTAAAAATCTTTTTCTTTTTCTGATAAAAATTTTTTCTTTTTCGTTTTTTTTTTCAAAAAAAATTTTTTCCGAATTTTTTTTTTTTTGGAAAAACAGTTTTTTGTTTTGCGCTCAGTTTTGAAATGTCCTCAAATATTATTATTTTTTGTAATGTGTAAGAGATACTCTCTGAAAAATATTTAAGACTACGCTCAGTGAGGCCTGAAAATTTCATAGCGTTTTGCGCAGACGGACCAGACCTTTGAAGAAATCTGCAGTAAACTTTTCGGAGCACTTTTTCACGGGCTCTTCTTTAATAGCTTTCACACCTTTTGATCAATAACACTCCTGTACAAATTGTTGGGCGAAGCTCTGAACCTTACGAGAATATATACAACTATTTATTTAGTTACCTGACGCAACTTAATTCACTATAGGAAAATCTCAGTTCCAACAGCCTACGTTACAGTCTACGTTGTCATTAACTTTTTTTGCGTCTAATGAAAACTATTTTATTGTAACCTTCTTAGAGCAGCAGAACCATCCGATAGCTGCTACAGAGCTATCAGAGTTGTAGCTGTTATTCGCCTGACAGTTGAGTGTCAATAATATGACACAGTGCCTCCTTTGATACGTCAACGTTTCCTCCTGCCATATATTGTTCTACCAAGCAACAAATTGTCTACTCTTCAGCGAAAATGTCATTGTCAGCAACAATGTCAACCGGTAATATTACTGCAACAATATTTGTGTCTCACACACATGCACACACCCACATATGCACCGCTGTGTACGACTTCCGTGTATGTCAATACGATTTTCAACATTCTCATCAAGACCGCAAAATATTTGCCACAGCATTTTGATAAAGCGCGACAGAAGTCAAGTTTATGTAGATAGGGATTAAAAAACAAAAATTGTGCGCTAAATGTTTGTGTAGAAATGTACGAGTAAACGCGGGTATTTGATGAGTATACAAAAATATGTACCCCAAAGCGTGCAATTATGCATTATGCATTGTTGCTGTTGCACGTTGGCTGTTACTGACGTTGCTAAAAAAGGGGAAAATAGTAATTAAAAACTTCTCCTGATACTCATACGGGCACACGCACATATGCTAATACAATATAAACGCGCACGCATGTGCCACTTGCAGCAGAGCTGGCAACACTTGCTAAAGTAAATAAATAACTCAAACAATTTCGAAAACACCAGCCTTGCCTGGCAATGGCTTGCTTGCCAACGAAATTGAGCAAGCAGTCATTGGCATATCACGAAACTCTTTATGAGCGGAATTAGTTAAAAATGTATTTAAATATTTTCTATCGTTTGAAATGGAGGAGTATAAATCGCTCATTTGTTGCAAGAGTATCGTAAACCGATTTTATTTTTAACTACGAAAAAATTACCATTTGCTCTACTTTCGTGTAAAAACTGGATGATGACATCAATTAAAATAAATAATTGGCGCGTACACTTCTGTTAGGTGTTTGGCCGAGCTCCTTCTCCTATTTGTGGTGTGCGTCTTGATGTTGTTCCACAGATGGAGGACCTACAGTTTCAAGCCGACTCCGAAGGGCAGATATTTTTATGAGAAGCTTTTTCATGGCCGAAATACACTCGGAGGTTTGCCATTGCCTGCCGATGGTCGACCGCTATTAGAAAAATGTTTTTACTAATTTTGCTTTCACCGAGATTCGAACCAACGACCTCTCTGTGAATTCCGAATGGTAATCACGCACCAACCCATTCGGCTACGGCGGCCGCGCAGGCAATTAGCACGATCTAATTAGATTAAAACAGTCCATCGAAATCGGAACAATCCGCCAGGACTGACTAAATCAACTGATTTGAGTTCTGTTTTTCTTTTGTTAGATTGCCACATCTGTGATTATCATTTGTTGCCATTGCTTGATGTAAAAGTTACATCATCATGAGAAAATCTACCACTTTTTCTGTTCGACTGAGTCAAAAAACCACTAAGGGGAACGCGTTCTAACAGCCGAAAGGAAGTAGTGGAAAAATCGAAGACGGCTCTAATGGCTATACGGAGAATATAGTTCCAGCAATGTTTCGAAAACTGGATCAAATGCTAGCATAAGTGCGTTGCAGTTGATGAGCAGTACTTTGAAGGCGTTAACACTAAACCTACCATGACGGGTCAAATGACCCATTTTAAACTTTTTTTCAGAAGATTTTGGAAATAACATTATTAAATCGCCGTTTTCTTTCACGACTTTTATTAAAAAATACATCGAATGTATTTTTCAAAATTTACTCCTCTCTTGCTAATTGTTTTACCGAGAAACATATGTGATCTGCTCTAACTACCGTAACGGGTCATTTGACCCATGCACAGATTGTGTCTCTTGATTGAGCCGTTTTTCCTATTACGTGATATATTTCGCTCCATTGAGTTATATTTATTGCAGACTGACGAATGAATATCCAATTTCGTTCTACTACAAGCGAGCGTTACAGTAAAAATTTCAAGTTATAGTGCTATTTTGTGAATCAAAAATTCTTATTTGATAATTTTACATATAATTCTTATCCCAAAAATGTCAAAACATTCAAGATATTTGAAATCATTGGAAGTTATAAATAACATAGATGAAGAGTGTTCGGAATTCAGTGAGGAGCAACTGTCTGAAAGTAAAGTAGATAACATAGTACAATATAATAATTCATTTCACAGTACAGATGAATGTTGGCAAGAAATAGAACAAAGCTCAACACTGGACGTTCTCCAATATATAATATTTTTAGGGAGGTTGCAACCCGGCAGCGTATGCCAAACGAAATATAATGAAGGGCAAAGTAAGAACTGCATTTTCTTTGATTATTGTCAATCGTGTAATGGAGCACATAAGAAAAAGCACAGAAGAAGAAGCCTCTCGACTATTGACTATTGGAGCTCAATTGAATTTTACTCCTGCAAAAGTAAATGTATTTATTGGTCTTCTATGTATATGCACGTGGCTTATATCAGGCAAAAAATTGGAACATTTCATACCTATCACTAAATGGTATACAAAATGATAAATTCGCTCTAATCTCAGAAGTATGGTACAAATTCATCAAGAATAGCCAAAATTGTTAGAAGCCTGTGTAACATGTAACTATCGATGAACAGCTCTTCGAAAACAAAGTAGATTTACACAATATATGCCGAACAAACCGAATAAGTTTGGTATCAAATTTTGGCTAGCATCTGATGTCAGCACTAAATACATCATAAATGGATTTTCATATTTGGAAAAGGAAGAAAAAAGAGGTGCTTCAACTCCGCTTGCGAAATTCGTTGTTCTCAAACTAATGGAACCGTTCACAGGATGCGAAAGAAGCGCCACTACAGATAATTTCTCTACAAGCGCTTCACTCGCTACGAAACTATTAGAAAAGAGAACCACTCTTTTGGAAGCCATTCGCGGAAGCATAAGAGAACTGCCCAAATTAGCCATGTAGAAGAAAGATGGTGCGCCACGCTTCTCAACAAAACTATATAAATCGAGTTATTATTCACTTACCATTTATAAAAGTAAGACAAACAAAAAAGTGCTTTTACTAAGCGCAAAACATAAATCTGTAAGCATTGAAACATATGGCAAGCGTTTACCAGAAACGATAAGATTTTACAATAATACTAAGCACGGTGTAGAGATGACGAATCAGATGGCCAGAAAATACTCAGTGAAATCAAAATCGCAAAGATGGCCTGCGCAGATTTTCTTCAATATTCTTGACCTGGTTGGAATCAACTCAAGAGTTTTATATAGAGAAACAATCGGCAAAAACACCTCTAGATAACAATTTTTATTTTAATTAGCTGAAGAACTTGCCGAAAGAAGATTTTCAACAGGAGCAAAAACAAAGCAAAGAATAAACTATTTTTATGTTTTTTAAATTTAATATATAAACTATTTTGAATCATTAATTGAAAACAATTGTTTCATTCATGTACCAAATTGGCCTAATTGATATATTTTTCGCTAGACTTATTAATATATATAACATTTTAAAGGCGGGTCATTTGACCCACTTTGGTAGGAATAGGAATACATAAAGTATCGGTAGGTTTAGTGTTAATATCACTTTTGAGGAAGAATCTTGTATTTTGAATTCTCTGAATATATCTTGGGAACTTTTTCATTAAGGTGGTATCTTTACTTTTACTTAGGAAGGCATGGTAAATTGGAAATTTGAGGCCATTTTTATGTATGTAATTCAAATATTTGTCAGCCAAAGAGAAAGTAAAATAAATCTTTTCTATAGAACCTTTGCCATATTTACCGATAAAAAGTTAAGGAACTATGTTCAAATCCTGGAGTTCTTTTGTAAAAATTATAAGTGAATTTTTATGGAGAGATAAAATTTCATGATTGAGTTTCATGATCTTCTGAAATTTCTTGATCTTGAATGGACTATTCTACCACAACGCATGAATCAAAAGTTCAAAAATCTTGTGTCTTGGGACTTGGATTTTTAATTCTCATTTGAATTATCAAATAGAGTGGCTTCTTACCGTTCAACTGCTCTACTACCGGTGATGGGAAAACCTTTCGAAAAAATTTTCGTTTAATGTTAAGAAGATAAAATCACAAGCATTAAACTTTTGCCTTCACATTAGTTCGGCTTACGTGAAAAGCATTCAACAGTCGACCAAATATAGTCGATTAGTCGACAATATAGAAAAAGAGCGAGAAAACAACAAAGTCTGCTCGGAAATGTTCTTTGACGTCGCTCAAGCATTTAATAATGTCTGGCATGAAGGTCTGAATTTACAGCCATTATGAAGTCGTACATATTAAATAAATACTTCAGAGTAAAGCAGAAAGAGGTGTACTCAGACCAAAAAAAAAAAACAACGGCAGGCGCTCCGGATCTGTCCGTACGAAGCCCGTTGATGACACGGGTATATTTGCCGTTGGATTGAACGAATACAAATCTACTACAAAATTGAAAAATTCTATCGACGGATTTGTCAGCTATGTAGACCGAGAATTGGAGAATACAATTAAGTGAGTCAAAATCGATTCATGTGGATTTTACTAATAAAACAGCTCCACATAAACCCGTTAGAGTACACTCAACAATTCATTTGCTCCAGTCTGTAACGAAGGCGCGAGTCAGTAGGAGGGGTTACCTGCGATGTCCCTGACATCTGTCCTGTCCGTCAACAGAATAGACTGGGCAATCGACAGCTTTCCCCATTTCAAATCTCCAGATATCGATGGTATCATGCCGGTGATGCTTCAGAAGACTAAAACCTTGGTGGTTCCCGTCCTTCATAAGATCTTTATGGGGGGTATCTCGTTAAACCACGTTCCCGCTAGCTGGAAGGAAACCAAGGTGGTGTTCATTCCTAAGGCAGGAAGGAAGGGTCATGTCTTGGCCAAGGACTTCAGACCCATAAGAGAGAGACTGATCGACTATCACATTCGAGAGCACTTTGGAATCAGATTATCTCCAGCTCAACACCCTTACCTGAAAGGAAAAGCTACCGAGACAGCCTTACTTGCAGTAGTTGGGAGTGTAGACAAATCTCTGGAGGGAAAACAATTCACTTTGGCGGCCTTTATAGACATAGAGGGCGCCTTTAATAATGTTACGACTAAATCAATTGTCACTGCACTAAATAGGCTAGGGGTGGAAAGACCTATCTACCTCTGGATCTCGTCCTTGCTTAGTTGTAGGGAAATAAATGCTAGGGCAGGAGGGGTTAGAATCATTAGGTTCGTACATAGGGGTACACCGCAGGGCGGCATCCTCTCGCCTCGTCTTCGGCTAGTAGCTATTGATGAAACTTGAACTCGTTTAAACTGGAGTGAGGTAAAGGTGGTAGCATATGCCGATGACTTGGTTTGGCTGATGGTTTCAGGACCCTACCCATCAGTAATGGCTGAAATTTTGGAAGGTGCATTGGCTACACTCAGTAGATGGGCTAGCAGTTGCGATCTCAGAATCAACTCTGACAAAACGGAGATGATGCCATTCAGCAGGAAATACAACACGCCATCTTTTAAACTTCCAAGACTAAACAACCAATGTCTCACACTCTCATCGTAAGTTAAGTATCTTTGTGTAATATTTGACCCCAAGCTCCACTAGAAGCTGCAGCAGCATAGAAAATCGAGTTAAGAAGGCCAGTATAGTCTTGTACGCCTGTAAGTCTATGTTCGGCAAAAAAGGGTGTATCAAGCCACGTGTCGTACTCTGAATGAGCAACTTAGTAGTTCTGCCAATTTTGACATACATGTGATTGCCTAGCTTGGTGGGTAGCTGTTCAGAAGTGCTACAATATCACTAAACTAGAGAGAGTGCAGAGAACTGCATGAGAACACTGTATTTTTTTGTTTTTTAACTACTCTATTAATTTTCATTATTATTTTCCCTATTTTCTATTAAAGTATTTTTTCCCATATATAATATTTTAACATTAGCCCATACTTAATAAGTTAAAATTAATTGAAATTCTAAAGCCACACAATATCGTTTATTATTGTATGTATGGAATATATGTAGGTACATAAACTCATCCAGCTGAAGCTGCAAACCGGCCTTGCAACAAGGTTAATGATGCTACTCAAGATGCTCTTATGCATTTATTGCTATTTACCTTTTCGCTTTGCTTTGATTTTCTGACAGCAGTGGCTGAATGTTATGAGTAGTCAGACAGTTGAGTTAGCAAGAATCAAGTGGCGCATCATCACCATCAGCAGTGTTATATAAATACACACACATACATTTAAACTAAACGCATACGTGTGGAAATGCAAGTTCACATGAAAGTAGCCGTTAGCATTTATTGCGTTGTAGCGTAAAAGCAACTCAACAAGCTGCAACAAGCAGCTAAGCACTAGCAACAAGTGCATATCCTTCAAATGCAGCTGCTCGCTCTGTATTAGTAGCTCAACAAAACAGTTACATGCTTCTTAATTCAGCTTCACAGCTCAGCTTAGGGTTTAGCTCTTACTTACGAGTATTGTGTGTGTGTGTGTGTAGCTAACTATGCTAGTATGAGTGTGGATGAGCGTATGATTATCCGTAGGTGCTTACTTGAGAGGTTAAGTACTGATAACATACTGAGATGGTGGAGCATATGGTCCGTTAGCCTTGTGAAGGATCTGAGGGAGAGTTTTTTTTCTATTTACTGGTGACTTGCTTTGCAATCCTGCCGCTTGACAGTTCATGACAAATCTCCGTTTGTATTTCTGTCATAAAGAAACTTATTATTAAAAATCATTTGTCGATCGGAGGTGGCAGAAACCTGTGGGTTCCTGCATTTTCGGAAAAACATTAAACCACAAATTGGAGAAGAAACCCGGTCAAAACATACAAGAAGGGATGTATGATACGTTTCTATTGTACATATACTTATACATACATACATTAGGATGCCCCAAAAAAAATTTTTTTCTTCATGTTATCCTCAAATTTATTCCCAAACTAAATTTAATTCTTATTTGGGAAATTTAAATAGGTGCTGAAATTTAATATTTATCTTCTTCTTCTTAGCGTCACAGTCCTTGGTGAACCATTGCTTCCTTCACAGCTTCTTGCCATCGTTCTTGATTTACAGCCACTTCCTTCCAACATTGCACGCGCATTTTCCTAAGATCAGCTTCCACATCTTCTAGCCGCCTCTTCCTCGGGCGTCCCCTTTTTCTTTCTCCAATTGGGCGAACATTTAGTGCCTTTCTCGTTGATCGCTCCCTGGTTTTAGTTGATTTTAGCCCAATGTCTGAGCCATCTAAGTCGTTAAGACTTAATAAATCTTTTTATATGTAGTTTATTTCTTACTTTCTTACTATGTCTTCCAGTTCGGCATTGTGCCTTAAGCTATAAGTGCCAACTCCCAGTCTAAGCGGACCATAGATCTTTCGGAGCACGCTTCTTTCAAAGCTCATTAGCTGTTTTGTTTCGTTAGCTTTCAGCGCCCATAGTTCACAGCTATATGCAAGAACAGGTCGTATCAGTGCTTTATGCATTCTTAATTTTTGCTCACACGATAATATTTTAGATCTAAGCAATTTTAGATTAACATTATACTATGCTTTGTTGGCTGCCCGTATTCTGTCATTGATTGCTACCGACATGGCTTGGTTGGCTGATAATGTAATGCCGAAGTAGGCGAACTCATTTGCACATTGGAATGTGTATGCCACCCTCCAGATTATTGGATGCAATGTTTGATCTAGATCGGACCATGTATCTACATAGTTTTTTCAGCATTGATTATCAGTCCAGCTAGATGTATTCATTCCTCCATTATTAGTATATCCTCTGCTTAGGCACACATTTGGAATGGCTTGTTGTAGATGGTTCCATTCGGGTTTATTTCGAAAAGTTTTGCGTGTAGCACCAGGTTAAATATCAGCGTTGAGAAGGCATCTCCTTGTTTAACTCCTGGGGCAATAGAGAACGGTCCCGTACCTTCTCCTCCATATTAATGGCCCCTATAAAAAATATTATAAATTGATGTTTTTAAAATAAAGCACAGCATTCAATTTTTTGGCCATTTGTGAAGGCACTTTAAAAGAGGAGATTAAGTAATATCGATCAGTAAACATTTCAAATAAAATTTACATAAAAATGCGTTTTTCCCATGTGAATTCATTGGTTACTTTCAAAGCATTTGTGGCACTACTAAATATACCCTATGATCAGAAATTACCGGGAATGTTTAAAAAAAAAAACAAAACAGAGTTAAATTTCAGGCAAATTTATTTTATCTCCTTCAAAACATGACCCGTCTGAAGCAATACAAATGTGCCAACGTTTAACCCAGTCCTCCATGCACCCCTGGTAGACCGACGAAGGGATGTCCTTCAGCTCCTTTGTCGCATTCTCTTTGGTCTCCTGTATCGACTGAAATCTCCTTCCACGAAGTGGTAACTTCAACTTGGGACACAAAAAGAAGTCGCACGGGGTTATATCAGGTGAATACGGTGTTGGCGCGATGATATTTACTTGGTATTTGGTCAAAAAATCCAGCACAATTTGGGCTCGGTGCGATGGCGCGTTATCATCATGCAAAATCCAAGAATTGTTTGCCCACATTTCCGGCCATTTGCGACGTACAGCATCTCTCAAATGATTCAAAACGGATAAATAATATTCTGTTTTGACTGTCTGGCCCGATGGAAGGTACTCATGGTGCACTACGCCTTGGCAATCGAAGAAAACTGTTAACTTTTTGATCATAGGGTATTTATATAAAATAATCAAAAACTAGCTGTCTAATTTTTTTATGCAAAAAGCCATAAAATCATGCAAATGTACACACATACATACATACACATTTAGTGCTTGAAAAAAGTTGATATATTTTTTAGTCACGTACAATTTTAGCGGAATAAGTGGAAACTAGCAGGTTTGAATATTCATTCAATGTCAAATAAAAAATTAAATAAGTCAGTGCAACATTTTTACAAAAAATGCATACACATGCACGTTTTGCTTTTTATAATTTTATAATTTATAATTTTGTGGGAACTAAGCAGCTGCACTAACAAATAAGCAGAGAAGCGCGTAAAGGTAGAAAAAGATGTCCATCATTCAAAATCATTTTTTTATTTAGTAAAAAAGTTATTCAAAAAACAAATTGGATAAATAATTTTGCGCCCCCTGTTAAAAAGAACATAAAGAAATGTTGAAACGCATCCGATTTGCTAAAAAAGTTAAAATCAGTGTTGCTTTTTTAGGAAATTTTATTTGTCTACTTTCATATGATTCGAAAAAAATTACAAATACAAAAAATTACAATACAAATACTGAAATTTTCGGGACTTAAAATACTGAAATTTTCGGGATCACGGTTTTTGTGTCTACATTTCATATACTTAGTAAGTAATTACAAATCTCGGAGGACCGAAATTTTCGGTACATAAATTCGGAAGCCCGAATAAGAGCGTACAATTGCTGGCGTATGCCGATGATATTGGCATCATCGGCCTTAACAACCGCGCTGGGTTTGGTGGTGAACGAGGACAAAACGAAGTACCTCCTGTCATCAAACAAACAGTCGGAACACTCGCGTATCGGCACCCAAGTCACTGTTGACAGTTACAATTTCGAGGTTGTAAAAGACTTCGTTTATTTAGGAACCAGCATTAACACCGATAACAATGTCAGCCTTGAAATCCAACGTAGAATCTCTCTTGCCAACAAGTGCTACTTTGGACTAAGTAGGCAATTGAGTAGTAAAGTCCTCTCTCGACGAACAAAACTAACACTCTACAAGACTCTCATCATGCCCGTCCTAACGTATGGCGCAAAAGCGTGGACGATGACAACATCCGATGAAGCGACGCTTGGAGTGTTTGAGAGAAAGATTCTGCGCAAGATTTTTGGACCTTTGCACGTTGGCAACGGCAAATATCGCAGACGATGGAAGGATGAGACATAGCGCAGCAAATAAAGATCCAGGGGCTACGTTGGCTGGGTCATGTCGTCCGAATGGATACAAACGCTCCGGCACTGAAAGTATTCGATACGGTACCAGCTAGTGGTAGTAGAGGAAGAGGAAGGCCTCCTCTGCGTTGGAAAAATCAGGTGGAGAAGGACTTCACTTGGTGTGTCCACTTGGCGCCGGTTAGCACGAGAAAGAAACGACTGGCGCGCTTTGTTAAACTCGGCCAAAATCGCGTAAGCGGTTATCGCGCCAGTTAAGAAGAAGAAATTCGGAAGCCCCGAAATACGGGATTGAGAACCCTACCCTGCTCTATGCAATTTGTGTGCCCACCTCTGAATTTTTGGAAAAAATATGCTTCTGAAGGGTAGTTTCCTCTCGCATATATCTGACTCTGCACCCTTGATTTTCTCCGCCATCGCTAATTCTTCGCTTTCTGCTTTCCTGAGTCAAACACAGGGTTCGTTGTTTGGAAGTAAGTACAGGGTTTGATTGAAAAGTAATGAGCCTTCCCGTGCGGAGCGTTTGCCAAGCGATAAACCAAATCGGCTGGTGGGGGAAAATTATCGTTGGACCTTCCCCTTCCACTAGAAACCGGGCCCAGTTCGCTGGCAACAGCGGTGCAGTCAACATCGCCCCGCGCGTGAAAGCTGTTTTAAAAGTGTGCTAGGATTTTGCAGTGGCGAAAATGCAGCTGATCATCTTTTTCGACTCTCGAGTCATCGTCCACAAGGAGTTTGTGCCTCCAAGAAGCACTGTAAACGCGGCATTTTACAAAGAAGTGCTCCTTCGGGTTAAAAACCGCGTCGCCCGGGTTCGGCCCGACCTCGTCAACAATTGGACCCTTCATCACGACAATGCGTCGGCTCACACCGCCTTCCTCTGCACCTCTGCATTGGCCAAGATGGGGGTTTCGGTGCTTCCCCACCCTCCCTACAGGCCAGACCTGTCCCCTCCGGACTTCTTCTTGTTCCCGCGCCTGAAAAGAAAGCTGAAGGGGAGGCGTTTCGACTCCATCGAGGCGATCCACAAAACTGTGACAGCCGAATTGAATGCGATTCCGGCGGATGAGTTTAAAAAATGTTTCCTGCGGTGGAAGGACCGCAACCAGCGGTGTATTGACGCTCAAGGGTCCTTTCTTGAAGAATATTAGTTGTATAAGCCAAAAGGTTTAATAAAACTGCTTAAAAAAAATAAGGCTCATTACTGTATATATTTTTCTTATTAAAAATCGTTAACCCTGCTTTGAACACCTTTTTACAAACCTTTGATTGCGCACACGGGTCTGCCCTTTTTTTGACCTGTTCGAGGATTTTTTGTATATCTATAAATCGATAGAAAATTAAATTTTCGAAAGCCACCTGGAAGCTTAAGTCGTTAACTATAACAGAAATATGTTAAATTCTCGTCCAAAGTGTGAAAGGTTCTGGCCAGACCCGGGTCCCCAACGGAGGGTTAAATATGGGAAAAGCTTTTTTTCTTCAACTACTAACTACTTTTTTTTTCTTAAAAAGCCGTTGCTACTTTTATAGTACCTGTCTCGCTATGCACCACTCGCTCATCTAATTAATTTGATTCATTCACTGACCTATTTACCGCAACACTTAAGTATTGACTTGGTGAAAAAATTTTAATTCATTTAAACCCCCTCTGCCTTCTCCATTACTCCAATATATAGTGAATCCATTACGTCTTGGTCTTTTGAGCTCATATCCAGAAATATATCGCTGGTGCTTGGTTGCCTGTTGTTGCTGTTGCCACCCACTTGCTTTTGTGCCACGAAATTAAAATAGCTCTTGGCCACGTTCAACACGAATACAAGTATTTTACACATACATACAGACATACAAACCTTTCATTTGAGCGCGTATGGCAACCATAAAAGCAACAAAAGCTTAAGCTTAAATGCTAAGAGACAGAAACAACTTCAAAAACACCAACAACAACAAAAAGCAATGGTAACAAAGTACCAACGATTACCCTTAAGCACAGCAGCAAGCGTTGCAATGTTGCATACAGCCGTAGAAAACTGTGAAAAAGGGGAGCATGTAAATATGTATTACATTTACACACCTATATTCAACTATCGCAACCAAGCAGTTCATCTGCTGCAGTTTGTGGCGCCTTTAGCACAACCAGCCTTGCTGATGTTTCACGTGCCCCACTAGCCGAATGCATTGCAATGCAGTGCAAGGCTGCAGTGTTGCTGACGTTGCTGCTGCGGCAAGTGTGAAGTAACTGAGAATTGAATGTGTGGGCATGTCAAGTGGCTGCAAGTCGTGTGTGTGTGTGCGTGTGTGCTGGAACCAAGTTAAACTTTCGCACCATTCAATGGCTAACAACTGCATAACCATAAGTACTCGCACTCGCACTCGCACTTGCAGCGCTGCAGCATTCGCTTGGGAGTCTGCTGGCACGAATACATACGAAAGTATGCAGTTGGAGAACTGTTTTATGCAAAGCACTGCAGTTGTATTGTGCACTTGTATTTGTTATTGTTGTTGCTTCGTGTTATTTAACTACTACTTTATGTTCGCTGTATTATCGTTCTCTTCCACTGATCCTGCCTGCTAGGCGCTGCCTTGTTCTCATTGCATATCACGACTGTATAAATAATTGCCCATCCTTATGATGATGAACATTGCCCCGCTACACTTAAGCAACAATAATAACTACTTAATTGTACTGCGCTTTTTGTGTCAATGCAATGGGGTTAAATCAGCGAGATTTCTTTGTGGTAGAGTGTTATGTAATTCTTGTTAAAATGTTATTGCTTAAAGTCAGCAAAAGGCAATTTGAAATGGCATTTCAAAGAATTCATCTTCAAGAGGATTTATTTAAGAACTTTCGTCTATAATTTTGAGTTACTGTATGAAATGAAAATTCCAAAATAACCTTTGTCAAAAACTACGAACTAATCTTAGCTTCAATCTATCTGTTATCTAGGTAGACAGGTAGGTAGATGGAAGTGGCAGTCGGTCTTTAAACCAACTCACTTAGACTTATGTACCAATCCTTTGAGATACCCCAATAGCATTTTACTACTCCTCCTACTACTCCTCGTTGAATCATTTTGTTTTAAGGCGTTACGGGTAGTCAGAGGCCCGAAAAAATAATGATTTTCAATAATTTTTTTTTTGCTAGTCGATTGCTTTATTTTACAAAAATGAAAACACAGCATTAATACTATATACCATATTTCGACTTGATCTTAGCAAAATTTCAAAAAAAAAGTTAATAATTGTAAAAGTTATTGCGGTTTGTGTGGAGCCCGTTTCTCCAGAAGTCCCTCGCTGCGATCATAAGATCGGTAAGAGAAATTAGTTTTATTAATAGATAATCTTGGGCCTGATCGACGCTTTTTTTTCAAAATTAAAAATATGGCGGCCTCAGGCAATATTTTTCAGATTTTCGAGAAAGAACCCGACAATTAATTATTAAAAAAAATCGAAATGTTTGAAAAAAATCTTTCGATCAGGCGCGAGTTTTTTATGTTTTTCAAAAGCAATATAAATATTATTGAAATCTACCAAGTGGTTTTTAAGTTACAGTGATCACCAGTTTAAAAAACATAGTTTTGAGGAAAACTCATTTAAAGTTTTGCTATCGAGCTTCAGAGCGCCCGAACGCCCTTTGTTAATTGCTGAATAACTCGAAAAGTGTTTGTCGGATTCACTTCAAATTTTCACACAATATCTTCAAGATATTATATTTTAAGAAAATGCAAAAACAAAAAATCCATTTTTTTTTTTTAATTCTGACTACCCCTATCCCCCTAAGTGCAAACTCATTGATCATTGTCTCTAAGGTCATCGATAGCATCTAAGAACGATGAGCCAAAATTACATGCCACGCAAAGAACAGTGACAAATAAGATGCCTGACAGACTCTACCACCTACTCATTCCTGAAGCTTCTGCAATAGGCGAATTGAAGTACATTCAATCTTTGAGCATGTCGACCTAGAAGAAAGTGGCCTGTGCTTAAGCGATTACATATGTATGTCCAGCAGCGCCAAAAAAAGCGCTAAAAGAAAAACTGTTTTTAGAAGGGATAATAATAGAAATAAATATAAAAAAAATTGTTTACATTGTTTACGAGTATTAGTACTTAAACTTTATAAACAAATTTATTATTATTATGCTCCACGGTCTGCATCATTTCTTCTTGAAATATTGATGGATCTGTAAAAAGTAAAAAAATTCTAGTAAAATAAAGTTGTAGTTACAGTTGTCGAACCGGATTTTAGAATCTCGAAACATTTTGTAATTTACCGTGATTTTAAAGTATTAAAAAAGTACGCGTTTTACGTCATAAATGTCACACTTTAATTACGTTTATAAAACTTTTTAACAAAAATATCAAAAACCAAATCTATGCAGAAAATACTTTCGAATACTAAAAAGAAAATCGCATCAAAAAATATTAAAAACTCTATGAGTTATCATGCAAATCGTACCGGAAAAAGTAGTTTCGAGAAAAACGAGTTTAATCTTTCAAGTGCCTGAAGCGATGATACCTGCATCAAACTCTCGTTGGGCAGTTACATTTTCTACCATAACTTTGTATCTATGGGGAATTTTTACAATCCACTTCCACAGAAATACGGTTAAACCTTTAAGGAATCTGCAAAAACAATCGATTTGTTGCAAATTCTGGACGTACATAACCCCTTAAAGCAACTACCATAGATTTATTTTGCCTGCACAGATTAAGCAGCGTCTTTGAGAGTGCCTGACTCCGCATTCTGGTCAAATTCGTTTTGTGGCTTTACATATCAGGCTACCAGCCCATCTCGTGTTGGCTGAAGTGAAATAGCTACTTATATCACGCAGTTCACAGTTTGAGAGGGGTATACCTACAATTTTCATATCAAGAGGGAGGCGAATGATTGCGCTCTCTCTCTCGCTAACTCGTCCGCTTTACAATGCCCTGGCACCCATACCAAATGGATGCGGAATTATTCCGCCTGCTTGATAAGAGATGTCCGGTATTCGCGAGCAATGATGGAATTAGTGACTAACTTTAAATGATATATTCAGATCGACAAGAAGCGAGCCTTGATAAATATTATACATACACGGTGAAGTCCAAAATAAAAAAGACTGGCGTCATAAAAATATTTTTGATGGCGCCATCATTTTAATGACTTAGTGCGTTGGGAGTTACATCCTTAGCTGACTTCCAGTGAAAGCTTGGTAGCATTCGGTTTAGTGGAAGCGACGTTATGGCGTCTAAAGTGTCAGTAAAGTGCCGAATGGAAGGCCCCTAGGTGAGCTACCACCCAAAAACTCGCGTTCGGGGAAGTCAAAAATCAAGTCGATGCTCATTTGCTTTTACGATTCCAAGAGAATTGTCCACAAAGAGTTCGTGCCAACGGGTCAAACCGTCAATGCAATTTCTTACCTTGGCGTTCTGAAGCGTTTGTTGCATCGCATTCGTCGAACTCGCCCTGAATACTGCAAAGGAGGAAACTGGCGCTTATTGCATGATAATGCACCATCACGTCGATCCACTCTTGTGACAGGTTTTTCGACTAGAAATCGTATTTTAACCATCAACCACTCACCATATTCGCCTGATTTGGCTCTCTGTGACTGCTATCTATTCAGAAGATTGCATTCGGTCATGAAAGGAAAACGTTTGCGTCCGTAGAGGCAATCCAAAAGGCGTGTATCGACATCCTGAAGGACATTCCGAGGTATCGGGGCCAGGAGGGACTATTTTGAATAAATAAACTCGAAGTTAACAGAGCAAAGCTTGTTTTTATGTTAGCTCAGTCATAGCCAATGTATATTCTTGATCAGGAAGAGCTTCTCTTTAAGGAGGAAGAAATGAAAAACGCGTTTAAGGATGATGCCACTTCTATTTAATGCTTATTCTTCTGTATTAGATTTTGATATTTTATTTTCGAAGATAGTGATAGACTGTTTCTTTAGATTTTTCTTGACTGCAGCTTCTACATCTATCATTGTACGGCCACCCCAACTTCTTGGCAATGGTCTCCCAAAGGCCAGCGACCGGTTATTGTGGACGTAATTCTGAGTAAGTCTGCTTGTGGCTTTCTTAGCCATTCGCCAGTTCTGGATATTTTGCATGTACCTGTGTTAGTTCGTCGGTCAACGGTTTGCTTCTGGAATAGCGAGGACATCTCCCTTTTGCGCACGCCTTGGGTACACCCTATTTCTACCGCATCGGATTCGTTATAGGGTGCCAAATTCTTGCCAGCTCATCAGCTTTCTGATTTCTTTCCATGTTTCTATGGCCACTAACCCAGTTGAGAGTGATACCAATCGTAAGCTCTTAAGCTTTAAAGTCCTCCTTTGCAGTCCGTGCAAGTCATAATTTGCAGTGAAATTTTCCTTACATTTTTTTTTCGTTAAAATTTGAAGTAAAGAATTTTTAAATTCAAAATTCGATCAAGGAGGAATTTTTGACTGTCAGACTTTAATTTCATTATTGCTTTTTATTACCCTTTAACTTAAAATATTTTGCATGATTATTATTCGCTAGTGACCGGGTTCGCAACCTCGGCTACGAAACGTTAGATGATTGAACAATTTTTTTCTAATAGCGGTCGCTTCTCGACAGACAGTGGCAACCTTGCAGTATATTTCTGCCATGAAAAAGCTGCTTAGGCATTTCCCGCTCAGAGGTGGCATAAAATACACTCTTCCATTTATGGGAGAAAATTAGACTCTTGAACTAACATTCATAAGTGAAAACAGTTTTTTTTTTTTTAAAATAAAATTGATCAGAAAAGCGAAAAATAATAATATAGGGTCCGCCATATAACTTTACGGAATTAAAAATGCTATAAAAAAGAAACTACTCAATATTTTTCCAAACTGTTTTTTTTTATTTTGAAGTACAATCCTTCCGGTTAATGATGGAACACAACTTCATTCATAGCCTGTAAGCAATGTGTTTTTTGATTATTAATTAATAAATAAACATAATAAAATATTTGAAGCACATTTCATCTATGCATGTCATTGCATATCTCTTCTCCTGTTACACAAAATTATTTGAAATTTTTGTAAAGAGCGTCGTTGCAAAATTGCAACTGTAAACGAGCTTTGCCTACCTCCCCCTCAAAGCGCCCAAGCGATAAACAACTGCATAAATTCCTATAAAAAAACCATTTGGATCCCTACACAATTCACAGATAGCAGCCATTATATTAGAGAGTAGCAGGAACTTCATATCGCCTCTTAATCCACCCACAAGAAAGTTCCGGCATAAATGTATGGGGCCATAACATAGCAGCCTTAATTAACTCGCACTTTGCAATTTACTTTGTTGCGTTACGATGCCAGCAACGCCAACAACTACAGTTGTAACAACAACAACGTAAACAATGCACAGCAACAACAATCAAAAGCCAGAACTGGTTTACAACGACCCCATTGCCATTACCACCCGGTCTGGTGTATCTCAAAATTTTTGGAAGCCATAGCCACAAATTAACCGTAAACTTCGCCCTAAAGCTTAATTTGCCAATGCTGCAGAAATAGCTGCTGAGCAGCAGGAAAGAAATTGCAAAACCAACACACAAAAAATGTGTATCTATGTACCGGAAAAAATATTTGAAGGGTAGAAGAATAGTGGCACTTAAGAGTGGGGCGGGCGAGTGTACATTTTTGAAACACCTTAGTGGTGCTAGCGGTGAAATTCACACATGACTTTGGGGAAATAAGAAAAAATTTCACAAACAACAACTACAACAACAAATACTAACGACCTGCTCTGCAGACAAAGGCCACCATTGATGGCATCAAGGAAAAAACGAGCGTATGAAAGTCGATAAAGTTGTGCCGTGAGGGGGTGACTCTAAATTGCAAAGGTTGCCAACAAACGATGACAGCAAAATGCAGTGGAAATTGTTGACATGTCTACCATGGTAGCAAACGACTTGAGTAGAAAGCAAAAAACAAGCAACGAAAAATAAAACAAAATTACACGAAAAATAGTTGCGCGTTAAATACCGCAGGCCAGTGCGCCATAACCTGAAAGCTACGTATAACTGGCACCCTTGCAAAAGTTGCTATGAAAGTTGATTTGGTTGGCGGCAGTTTGCTTGTGTGACCTGCAGCAGTCGTTTCATGTAGGGAACTGTTCGAAGTTTTCCAACACCTTGAGACAAGGACTTTTCTTAAATTTTAGTGGGGCGAAATGAAACATATTTTTAATTAAAAACTTATTCTGAAACATTAGTGAAGTAGAATTTAGGTACGAAATGAATGCAGAATGAATGTTAATAGCGCCGGATTCAAGAAATATGTATTTATAGGGGAATATGTAATCCTCAGCAGTTTATACAACCAAAAGTTGGTGAACTCAAGGCAGAATTGGCTGAAAAATGTTTTAAAGACGAAAGACTGTCAAAGAGCGATTTCCTGTCAAGTGCTCCAAATATGCATCGTTTTCAGTTTCGTCTGACAGTTTCCTAGCGCCGAAGTCAGCAATTTGCTTGAAAGACTGATCAAACCTCGACAGGTCGCAGCTAAGGAAGATTATCTGTATGATTATCTAAGTTATTGTTCAAATCGCTTCACTTAAGTAACTGACTTCAGAGATTTGAAAGTCGATAAATGACATGTCAAGCTTAAGACCATACGAATGTGCGTACATATACAAGGTTGCCCATATTCGGCGGACCCGACGGATTTCGATGACTCTTTGGGCCCATTCCAATCGTCGAGGCTTTGTCTGCAGGCAACAATCTTTGCGTCAATTGAATCTTATACAGGAATGAATACAAATCAATGCTGATAATTCGTTGTAAAGTGGTCCGAGCAATGCCCAACTGCTGCGAACGGCGATTTTGGGATGTCCTTGGCGACGCCTTGGTCCATTTCGATTTGGCCTCTTTGGATTAGAAAGAGCATCACCAGTCGAAAACCTTTCGTATAAACGTTTAATGGTGTTCTTAGAAGGCGCACTTTTCACATTATTTAATTTTTTATACGCACCTTGAGTTTTCACAATGGACTTCTTTTGTTGAATGTAAATTTTAATAATTTGGGAGCACTCGCGTGGCGTGTACTGTTCCATGGTAAAAATCTGCTTGGGCTGACGCTTCCAACGCGGTATGTCATTAAGCGATCTGACGTATCTGTCAAAAGATGCAGGGTTGCTAGATAGGTCCGTCGAATATTGGCAACCCTGTATGTTAGTGTGCATGTTTGCAAACAACTTGTGTTCTCTCCTCTTACTACAGAGTTGCATAAGGCAGTGTTCATCTCCGGTCATAAGAAGCTACTTGCGAGATTGCAAACTCGCCTACTAAACCTTAGAGTGTTCCCATGCTTAGGTCGGAGCGGTAGAAAGCCCAATTCTAGGTCTGTTATGACGGGACATTTAATTCAGAACTGCTCGATAATACTTTTATAAGCGCATACGCAGGTGATATAGCTACAGTCAATGCAGCACAAAAGCCTGAAAAGCTCGCAGAAAACTCATCTAAATTATGAAACAGGCAAAATTGTGACTCGGTTCATATGGTTTCAACGAGGTCCTATATGCTTAACTAAATGATGGTATTTTAAACTGCGTCATCTTTCAAAACAAAAAAAAAGAAATGTATGCGGAAGGCTTATTGGGATGAAATGGGGATTTTAACCCAGAATCATACATTGGCTCTACACAGCAGTGGTTAGGCCAATTCTCTACTATGGTATTGTAATATGGTGGAATGCCCTTTAGAAGGGTGTGAACATCAAAAAACTTCACAAGATTCAAAGACTAGCATCTGTTCTGATAACCGATATGATGTCAACCACACCATCGAAAACATTATATACATATATATATAATATAATTGGCGCGTACACCCTTTTTGGGTGTTTGGCCGAGCTCCTCCTCCTATTTGTGGTGTGCGTCTTGATGTTGTTCCACAAATGGAAGGACCTACAGTTTCAAGCCGACTCCGAACGGCAGATATTTTTTATGAGGAGCTTTTTCATTACAGAAATACACTCGGAGGTTTGCCATTGCCTGCCGAGGGTCGAACGCTATTAGAAAAAACTATTTCTTAATCTTTCTGATTTCAATCATAACGGGGTACTTCCTAATAGGTAGACACGCCCAAAGGATGGGTGTGCAAACACATGACTTTTGTAGAAACTGTCTAGATGAGGGCGAGGAAGAGGCAATCTCGCACCTACTGTGCCACTGTCCTGCTCTATCCTGACGTAGGTTTACTATTCTGGGTAAACAATTTTTGAGGTGATAACGTTCTATAATTCGATGTAGCCGGCTGCACGCACAAAAAAATGCGACGTTACCTTGCTTGAACTGCAAGCGAGAGCGTGGAACGAACGACAAAGAGGCACACGACCCCCACGTTCGGCAACGTTCAACATCTGGCTCTCTCCTACTTATACCTACCCATATATGTAGGTATGTATATGCGCATATGTAGGTATATAAATTCACATAT
Source organism: Anastrepha fraterculus (assembly GCA_037575425.1). Classification (NCBI taxonomy): domain Eukaryota; kingdom Metazoa; phylum Arthropoda; class Insecta; order Diptera; family Tephritidae; genus Anastrepha; species Anastrepha fraterculus. The sequence continues at coordinate 22,774 of JAYXIM010042892.1, forward strand.
TTGTATTTGCATATGTCTTCTTCCTGTGTGCGTGGTAATGAACCATTTCTCTGTTGAGAATAGGACGATGATAGGAAAAGTAGGGAATGAAAGGGGGTGTTTCGAGTGTAATATGTGTTGAAAAAGTCAAATCGATGATGGGGCCTCTTAGTGTTGTTGACTTATTAACGCCTGACGCACCATCGAAATTGAACATATCTTTCATGAATTTGATCAATGTTTCGTAATTTTTCACGTTTGTGTTAATGTAACTTGACCTATTCCATTGCGATTCCATTTACCTCCTTCTCTATATTCATACAAAATATCTATCAAACAAATAAAATTAAAATTTTGTTTTGAAAAATGCAACCATTCCATCAGTATTTTCTTATGACGTTTTCCCGTTAAACTATCGTCAGTAAACCGACTTTACAGACAACCTCTTTTTTAAAGCGTTGGAAGATCTCAGTTCTTCAGAAATCAGAGATATTCTAAAATTTTTGAAAAGCACACATTGATTTTAGGAGAGCTCCCCATACGGCATCACAATGCGCTATGATCCTGAGAGTGTCCCACAGGAAAAACGCTTCAACCTAACCTAACTTAATGGTTAATGGTTAATGGTAGTAAAGGGTTATGGTATGGGCCTTTAGCACTGCAACCATATTGATCTATTGTGCACCCTATGCTGTCTATTGACTGTTAAGTATGCTTATGAATTGTACCAGCTCCTTCTGAGAGAGTGATTGTAGGTCTATATCTATAAGCATGAACCTGTTTAAAAACCTAACCTAACTTAAGTTTGCTTTTACCTTTAACTTCTTTTCATTCCTTTTTATGTTTTTACTTTAATTTATTTTATTCTATTTTTATTTTTTTCTTTTATTTTTTCTTTATTTAAAAATTTTTTATTCATGTTGTTGAATTTTACATATTTTTCATGCCGTTCCATTTTTTATAATTAATTTTCATTTTTATTTTATTTCATTTGTTTCCTTGTTTTGCACTTTACTATTTTTCTCTTGCTTCCCTTTGAACTTTGCTTTTATTTATTTTCTCAATTTTTTTATTTTATTTTTTGTTTTATATTATTATTTTAAATTTAAGTTACTGAATTTTATATATTTTTATTCCATTTCATTTTCTTATATTCCCATAGTTCCTAGATGAAACGTACGGTCTTCATTTTCTTATAATTAGTTTTTATTTTATTTGCTTTTTTGATGTTATTGGTTTTAATTTATTTTATTTTTATTTGTTCTTTTAATTTTTTACTTTTTATTCATTCTAATTTTTTTTTTTGTATTTTATAAATTATTTAGTTTTCTTTAATTTAATTTTGTTGTAGTTATTACTAATTTATATTATTTTAATGTATTTTAATTATTCCACTTAAATTAAATTTGCTCTTTATTCTATTTTACTCTTTCCCCTCCACTTCATTTCATTTCATTTCGTTTTATTTTTCTACATACCAATCCAACCCCTTCACTTTGATTTCATTCTGTCAATTTCATTCATTCCATTTGGCACTGAAATCGGTTGCCTTCACGTTTCATTTTCATCTTCTTAATAATATTTTCAATATTTCATGCATCCTTCCAAGAAGCCATGTGATTTACCGTATTGTCAAGTGGAGCCAAATAATAAAACGCAAAATATTTTCGTAATTTTCCTCTCACAAGAAGACCAAATCGTCTCCACCATTTTCAGATTTATTTCAGCATTTTTGTATTTACTTTTGTTTATTTTTGCACCACTTGTATTGCCCTCGCGCTATGCTGCTTTATCGCCATTTTTCTGATTTCTGGCTGCTTATTAGGTATACCTATTTTCCACTGCCAACTATGTACTGCGGCTCATATATTTATAAGGTACTATTTGGCAAGCCAAGCTTTCTGTCACTTCTGAAATTTATATGGCACTGTGTCCATAGGTAGCTAACATTGTTTGCTTTTCGGCTAGCCGTTGGCGGTTTCAAAAATTCGCTCATTTTTTGCCTGTTTTTTGGCGACTAAAGGTCACTTCTTTATATTATATTTATAATTTATAACAATCGTGGTGAAAATTTTTCTGCGTTATACAGCTGATATGTGGAAGTAGAGGTTTATATATTGTAATAGTATTGGGTCAGTTGCCCGACCCACTTGTTTATTATAGCAAATGCATTAAATCACGTTCAGTGTCGAGACACAAATCGCATTAATAGTAGTGGGTTAAAGTAAGTGAGTACGAAACACCAAGCGCCATAGCAAATTTTATAGTTCCCCAATGTATAATTGTGCGTCACACAAACTCACTCATGATCGCAAGTTTTGCTTGTCGTATGGGGTCAGCTTGTTCTGGAGGCTGACTGGTGGCTATCATTTCGCAGGGTTTACGTGTATGCTTGCACTTGTTGGGGTCAAATGTTACAATGTGACTTGTCTCCCTTCCCACAAGAAATATGCACTATGTCATGGTCAATAAAAGGTTAATAACAGCCACACAGGAGACAGAATACATAAAGAATACAGAAGGCGAGATGTGTAGGTAATTTGCCAGAAATAGAGACAAGCAAAGAGTGGTAGTTTTGATACCAACAAATGTGGGTCAAAGTCAGTGTATGAAATGAGGGTGAACTCTGGATACTGAGGAAGAATACTAACACATTTACATCCAATTATAATTTTAGATACGTAGAGCATTGTAATACTTTATTAAAATTTTTTTTATCTAAAAAGAAATTATTTCCTAGCAAAAAAAAAAATAATAAATAAAAAATTAAAAATAAGAAATATACAATAAATGTTTATAAAAGAGAAAAAAAATTGTTTTATATACGCTTTTCAAAAAGTAATTATAAATATTTATATATTAATTTAAAAACATTTTTCATTATATAAACCGATCAAGAATACGAGATTATAAGTTGGATACAAAGCGCAACATTTATTATAATGCAGAATAGACATCTTAAGAAACCTTTCCATGCCTCTCATACTAGCCGAATTGAACGTGTCCAAAAAGTGTTCATTGGCTTTGCTCTATGACGTTTTTGTTTTCATAACTCGATTCCAACTCAAGATGCCGGCTTGTTAATTTGACATCCCAGGAAACCTAGGAGATCTACTTAGTCTTTATACATCGTCATTGACATCAGTCGCGGTATTGTGTCACTTAGCACTCTACTTTCTTATGAAAGAAAAATTTAAACCAGGAAATCTTACTGGACACCTCAATACCCTCAACATGGTTGAACACGCAGCATGCGCGACCCAGGCGAATAACCACATGCAACCCCCACTCAATCTTACGAAGAGATACAAGATTATCTTCCCATCTAGAGAAGAGTGGAACACCAGCCTAATATGGCTACATGGGTTGGTTCGGTTGAAGCGGTTGTCCACTGTGGGACACACTCAGACTCATGGCCCATTGTGATGCCGCGTGGAAATCTACCCCTTATCCCTCCTAAAACCAATGTGTACTTTCTAAAAATTTTGTAAGATCCTTAATTTCGACAGAGCCGAGATCTTCCAATTCATTAAAGAATTGCCCACCCAAAATGGCGAGTCTACGTCTGGATAGAGCAGGACAGTGACACAGAACGTGCGGGATCGTCTCTTCCTCGTCTAGACAACTTCTGCAGCAGTCATATGTTTGCCCACCCATTCTCTGGGCGTGCCTACCGATTAGGCAGTGCACCGTAATAACAGAAATCAGTGAGTTAAAACTGTACTTATCTCTCTTAGTAGAAGTTCCGTGCATTTAGCATTGAGAGTCGGCCACAGCTGTCGGGCGATTTTGCAAGTGGCTTCATTACGCCATTTTTCATTCGCTGCTCTTACAATTTTTTCGCAGATACGTAGTCTACAGATGCCTCGCAAGAATTATATACAGATGAATCCAAAACACTCCAGGGGGTAGGAGCAGGAATAGTGGTGCCTAGAGCATACAAATCTTCAACACTGAGCACAAATACTACAATTTTCCATGTGTAACTTTTCGCCATAATGAAAACAGTTGAAAAAGAGGGTGCGAAAAAGAAAAATTAAAATACTTCAGTTCTCAAAGCCTTAAATAGCTTTACGTTCTTTACCCTGATTTGGGTACCAGGACATGAGGGGAACGAAGGAAACGAGAAGGCAGAATTTTATGCTAAAAAAGAGTCCACCTCTTTTTATAAAAAAATAAATAAATAAATAATTGGCGCGTACACTTCTGTTAGGTGTTTGGCCGAGCTCCTCCTCCTATTTGTGGTGTGCGTGTTGATGTTGTTCCACAAATGGAGGGACCTACTATTTCAAGCCGACTCCGAACGGCAGATATTTTTATGAGGAGCTTTTTCATGGCAGAAATACACTCGGAAATTTGCCATTGCCTGCCGAGGGGCGACCGCTATTACAAAAATGTTTTTTTTTATTAACTTTAACAAAAACGACCTAAAATACGAAGTACTGGAACGGCGCAAAAGGCCTTAATCACTCAAAAAAGCTCCTGAACTTTAATACCAACAAAATCTGCTCTAACCTTAGACAAAAAGGGTCTCAGATTACTCTGTGGAGCATTCACAGGCCTCTCTAGCACTAGTTTAGGCAGGTTCTGTTGTGATGAAGGGGAGACCATGATAGATTTAGTCACCAATTGTGAAGCATTAGGTTAGGTTATGTTGACCTGGCTGGCTGAAAGCCATCACATAGACCTATTGGCCCTTAGTCGTACCACATGGAGCTTGACCCTAACGTTTCCTTGTAGTAGGCTTCTTGTAATTAGCTTGCGTATTTTGCGAATCTAAGTAAACTCTGAAGCTTTAACCTCGAGAGACATTCTAAACCTTCATTCGAGTTCTAGCTAATGCAGAGCAAGAACATAGGAAGTGTTAAAGAGTTTCCTCTCTTCTAGTTCATTGCAAAAATTGCAGCTATAATTTTTTGCAATTCCCATCTTGTATGCATGTGCCGCTAACAAATTGTGGCCTCTCAGAGTACCTACGATGGTTCTGCTTTCCTTTCTAGGCAGGATATACAAAATCCTGAGCTCGTATCTGCTGTAGAATGAAGACTTACAAATGCTTCCTGCTAAGGAGTTGAAGCAATACTAAATAATTAAAATTAAGCACTTAGGGGCACACAACCTTAGCCTAACCCCTACAACAATTACCATTACCGTTCGTTGACTAATTTTTACTGGAAATAAATAAATAAGTATCATATAAACAGACGAATGAAGGCAAGTTTTTAATCCAAGGACGTCTGTCTGAAGGCTTTCTCAGCTTGGGAAAAATTAGTGAAGCTTAGCTTTGACTATTTGACATTTCCAAACCTCGTTGCTCTCGTGAGAAATGACCAGCGCCTATTTTCCAAAGGCATCCTAAAGTGATCAGACAATTTGATGGCTAATTAAGGAGCAGAAAATAAACGGATATTAATATTAAAAACTCATTTTGTACTTACTATGTGTCATAAATAGTCTCGTTTGTATCTGTATTGGAAAATCAACAAACATTTTAATTGCATAAAACTTCGAAAGCATCGGTGTTTATCATCAAAATTATCAAAGCGCAATAAATCTTCAACTTAGGGGGATGTTTCGCGTCGCCAACGTCTTACTCGATGACTTATTATCTCCGTTTAGACAGTGGAAATGGATTTACACTTCTGTCGCGTGAGTAATTTATTCTCATTACAACAACTAATTGGAATATTTATGGCGTCTGCAGGAAATAAAACATTATTAGAGAAATTATTATTTGTGGTTAAATTTGTAGTTACGCGAGGAAATGCATTTACGTGTATTTCTTTATACATATATGTCAATGCCTGTAACAAATGTACATGAATCGATACGTGTTCCCATGGCCATCATCAAATTGAGCCGATGGAGCAAAAGTTGCTGCTCAATGCTGCTAAAACAATGTAAGGATCCACGCATTAAAGCTATCATAGCTACATTTCTTCTTCAAACTCAATAGCTAAACAGTGCGGAAATCCACGCTCTTACCCATTGTACTCGAATAAAAGCAGAGCAGTAGCGACTAAATCACTTGTCTAGAAATATAACAATCCGACTGTATTGGCTACTCTTTAATTGAAGCATGAACGAATTTCAAGGCGAGAAATTACTGGGTAGCAGAGTGGATTCCCAGACAGGCAAACCATTTTCTGTAAATATTTCTCCTGATGTCTTTTTCAAATGAAGTGAAACTGTTAAGATAAGTAAAAATTATTTCGTATTGGTCCCTACACTAAAGGGTTTTCCAATAAGAGGTGTTATTTTGATATTCAAAGAAAAATATTATTTTTTAATATAAATGATCGGATGTTTATTTCATTATAAAGAGGAAGGTATGTCCTTAATAGTAGAAAATAACATCAGGCAAATACCACCACCACCACCCTTACGGGACAATATCCTTTTCAAGAAATTTTCCATAACCGAATTGCAAAGTGGCTGCCCTATGTCCTTGATAGCTTCACGAATTCCATCTTTGAGTTCTTGAATCGACCCTGGGCTATTATCGTAGACCTTCTCTTTCACGTGGCCCCAAAGAAAAAAGTCACAAGGCGTTAAATCACAAGATATCGGTGGCCACTTGTGATCACCTCTTCGAGAGATAACACGGTCCGGAAACTTTCCCCGTAAAAGATCAATGGTATCGTTGCATGTGTGGCACGTAGTGCCGTCTTGTTGAAAATAAACGTTCTCCTGATCAATACCATCCAATTCCGTCCATAGCAAATCGTTAATCATCTCTCGATAGCGCAATCCATTCACCAGTAACACCTGTTTTTGGAAAATCCTGTAGTTACAATCGACTAACTTTTATCCTAGTCCCGCCCGAGTCTGACTGTTTTTCTACTCAGTAACCCGTTTTGTTACAGCTATGCTCAAAATAATACGAGCGGGATGAATTCATCATTAGCCTCAATTGTTTTTGTCCTGAATGTTACATAGGGCCTCTTTCAGTTGTAGAACGAATTCCATATAAACATATTATAAATTTTGCCCCCCCAAATCCGACGTGCATCCTACCGTAGAAGATGAATGTCCCAGGGTACCTCTTGGAGACTATATGCATCGCCGGCTTGAAGTAAATCCATAATTTACAAGCCTAAGAAAGATCTGGTGCGCTCCACGGATATGATCAGCAGGTACTCAATAGCATAAGGCCGCTTCTAACCTGAAGAGCAAGCGCCTTTTTGTAGCCGATCACTCCGAGGCCGATGCTGTGAACTGTGGGAGGCCATTAAATTATATGTGTCTTGAACAAGCTTCCTCTCTTGTTATCTCTGACCCTGCTGTGGGAGCTTGTCAACCATATTTATATGATCGTAAGCCTTTACTTTCGTGCACTTTTTACATTTCGACATATGGACCTGTTTTGCAGCTTCTTGAAGTAAAATAAAAGGTTTTTCCGCCCCTTGCGAGGGGCCCACTTGGACAAATATTCAAAAAATGCTACCATGGGTTGGGGCAAAAGAGAAGGAAAAGAACCAAACAGGTGTAACAAAGGTAGAAGGGGTTTTGGATTAGAGGATGACGACTAACAGTGTCTTTTGCATTCTTCTTAACCGCTTCAAGTTACTGATGAATTTCGCCAGGTGTGTGATATTTAAATCCATAACATTCGCAGCTGTAGTGAAAAAGTGAGAGCCCAGATTTCTAAATCTTTGCCGGCAAGAGCAGAGCAGCTGAGAGGAAGGTGCTGAGATGATTCCACCTCGTCCTTCAGACAGCTTCTGCAAAAAGGACTTGAATCAATCCCAAGTCTCGCACCTTGCGGACAATGTACGGTAAAGATACCTATTAAATTCGAGAGCTGCGGCTCTGTTAGCCTTAAGAGCCCGGTTGAACTATCAAGATTTAAATTTTAAAATGCTCAGCCGCTTAAAGAAAAAAAAAATTGCGAAATCAATGTGAATTTTGAGTTACTTCACACTTGCACTTTACTATGCCAAAATTTAGTGGGCTTTAAACTGTGTATCCAGAAAAATTATTTTAATTTATTTTTTTTTGAAATTTGTTAAATTCTTTGCGAATTTTGTACAAAGCTTGATGCCTTGAGTTATTTGGTTTTTGTTGTAAATGGCACTATACTTTTATCTTAAAAGAACTTAATTACAAAAGCTGAAGAAAAGAAAAAAATGTCGTCACAACTCGTCGCGCTCCTATTATTTTGCGCACAGGTGTGGGTGCTAAATTCTCATTCTCTCTTTACACTCGTAACTGGTTTGATTTCACATTTCTTTATACATCTGCAAATGCGCCTTACATACATTATCGCTGTATTTACACTGTATATTCATTCACAGCAGCTGTATCCACACATACACACACACACACGCGCGCAGATTTTTGTAAGTAACAGGAAGTTGCTAGCCATACTTGTGACTCTCCCCTCGTAAAAAGTGAATGCAGTGAAATCCACTCGGTAAGTTGTTTTAGCGCAAATACCAGAACTCTATTTATGCAACATCAACGTTAAGCGCCTTAAAATATGCAACATAATTTCACATTTGTGCGCATAACCAAGTAAGTAGGTAAGCAAGCAATGCCATAAAGTAAACGGATTTGAAAATATTTCAAAGATTTTATGCATTTGAGCATACGTTTGTACATACGTAGCCGGGAAGGGGGCGGTATAAATACGTGTGTACTTCTACGAGTAAACACAGTAAATAAAATGATGCTGCCAAGGATGTGTTGGTATATAATTGTACAAATATGTGCTTGTATATGTGCGCAGGACACTGTCTGACTGAAATCCTCGTCATACATTTTTGCATAACAAACAACGCAGCAAAAGCACCAGTGACAATAACAACAACAACAGCAACAACAACAAACGCATAAGAAATGCTCTGCTCTAGAAAATTGTGCACAATGTCATCGGTGTCCTTTTCATTTCCTACTTCGCTGCTTTCGCCTTATGTTCCTGCTGTTGACTTGCTTTTTGTCACTGGCAGCTGCCATAAAAATACCAGACCAATGACGATCTCAACATTGCCAACGATTGCGACGACATTTGTAATGTGGCCGGCGAAAGTGTTTTTCTTTCACTTCAATTTATGTGCGGCAGCGGTCGAAGAGCAAGGAAAGGCGAGTAGTAAAAGGGTAAATGTAATTGAATTGCATAGAGCGCACCCGTCATGGGGAGCGGCGCACGTTAGTGCAATGACTGGGCAACTAATAAAGGCAATGATGTGACAGTGGCAGTGGCGATGGCGGTGGCAGCGGTGGCGGCAACTCCTAGACCCAGCGCGCCCTGTGCGATAAGGAATCGCATGCTGTAAAGTACGTGGGACAGTCTGCAGCAAAGCTTGTGTGTGTGTGTATTAGCATGTGACATATTGCCACCCTTTTAGTGTGGCTGGCACAACAAATAAATGCTGCGGGCGGCGTGCAAATGTACCGCGAACATATTCAAATTTAGGGTTGAGTTTCAAAAATGAGCTAAAATGGGAAAGGGAGTAAGAAACAAATTTAGATGGTAATAAATTTGGCAAATGACTGGCGAAGTTACTTAGGCCTTTTGGTATTGTGCACGCGCGCTCACTATTTGCATAGAACCTGTTCGGCCAAGTGTGCTGGTGCCTTTGTTTCTTGTGTGAGTTATTGTTTGTGTGTATGAGTGGAGTGAGTAATTTCCTCCACTTTGTGGGTGGATGCTTTAGCAGCAGGTTTCACTTTACATTTTGTAGTACAGACTCCAAAAAGCTACTCCATGTCAGCTGTTGGAAATTTGAGACCGGAAATGGAAGTGGCGAAAATCGGACTAATAAAACTGTTTGGAAGGAAACTAAAAACGAGGGCATGTCAAGTGATGCAAGTATTTTGGAGTTTTATGAAAATGGATGGTTGGATTGAGAAAAATAGGAAGTAAACTGAAAAAATTTCGAAAAATGTTACCATTTTGGCACACTCAATGTTGCAAACTTTGGTATAGAGTTTGTTCATGTGAAATCTGTTCGGTTATTTAAAAAAATTGAATTATTATTTTTATTAAAATCAGTAGTCACACCAAGTTTTTGGACGTTATTCCGATAAGCCGTGGCGAACTTAACTACACTACCCCAGGAATTTGTTTTAAAAATATGTTCTCCACAACAACTCCCTAGAGGAGCTAGTGGAAAAACCTCTCAGACATCAGTTAAAGTTCTACGATGATACTTCCCAACGCCACGAAACTATAAGATAAGGTTTGCTGCTCAGCAAGCAGTTCTTGCTATGGTGTTACCGCAGGTCTAACCCATGCAGACACCTGCTTGAGCCTAAGTCACCGTCCTGGCATGTCAGGAGGCACTTCCTTAATTACGCGTACGGGATGCAGGATAAAACAGACCGACAACTACTGGATCGGACAGTACACAGACAGACAATCAACGACATTCATCGGGAAACCCTTAGCACATTTTTAAGCTCATGACTTCCGACCCCCAAATGCCGTCATCGGAGTCCAACCACCACCCATCGCAGACGAAGAGCTCCAACTTCCCCTCTCGCTCTGTACCCAACTTGTCGAAACAGCAAGTTTCTTGGGCCTACCGTTAGATGAGCTAGACGAAGCCGACCGGCGATTACACTACACTGACCGGGCAAAGTTACTGCAGCAACAACAGCAACAACAACATAAGGTTTGCAGTGCGATCTACTCAAAAGAGCTTCGATTACGGCTGTCGAACTTTTGTAACGTCTTCTAAGGTGAGTTGGCAACTAAAAGTGAGGTGGTTATCCGGCGCGGGAGTGGCCCCTCGGTCTACCACAATACGCGTATACTCAGAGGCCAAGCTGCTTATATATAATATTACTGTACCTCAATAGTACTTGATAGATAGTAGCTTTTAAATTATGGCTCATTAAGTTGCGCTTATTAAGCGAATTTCATGAACTGCCTGTGCTACGAATGCATTCGTGAGAGCCCCACCGCAGACAAGTTGGCAAGTATGGGAACCATGCTAAAACCATTAAATTCTGTCCGTAGCACTAGTGCTTCTCTATATCAGTGTAAATACCGACTCCGGTCAGTTTTATTGAACTGGGTCAGAGAATTCATTTGCTGTAGGGAGCGGGTAGATCTTGAAAGTTTCTTCGGTCGTGCCTTAAGCGCTATTTAAACCGTTTAGAACGCAATTGAAAAACCCACCTCACTTTAACTTTCAACCAGGCAATAAAACGACTACTCGACTGGCATCCAATCAAATTAGTAGTAAGAAACTCAGCCAAAAGATCTGAACTAAGACTGAGGATGACTGGACAATTCTCACGAAGGCATTTTGGTCACAGCAACATGCGGGACATGAATGGAAGGTTCGATTATACGTTATTCTACAAGTAAATTAAAGCAAGAGACCTGGTTTAATAATAGAACAGAATGACTGGCAGAGGGGCTAGAATCCGATCAACACGCATACAATTTCTTTACAGATGGATCCAAAATGACAGAAGGAGTAGGAGCGGCTGTCTTTGGATGCCTCTAAGCTTGACGATGGGATGTCTTCTCGTGAGGTTTATTCCTAAATTTTCGCTTTCACCTTCACCTACCTTTTTCAAATACTCAGTTTTGATGTTCAGCTGAAAGGCCGCGTAAAATTCATTAAAAACCACAAATGCTTCGCACAGCAAAACTGTGGTATAACAATGAGCCAGTCGCTATTTTTGGCCTAAGTGTGCGGCGGAACCTAACCTGATTTTCATGCAGCTCTGTAGCTTTATTTGCGAAAATTGTGACAAATAGAAACTGTTCTTTTATTGGATTGATCTCAGCAGTGTTAGATTTCCATCTTTGCAAAGGTATGCGTCAGTTTAAATCGGGCTTAACAGCTTTGTTAGTAAGAATAGCAGCGTCGGGCTTATAAGAATCTCTCCCACATATTTGTTGGTGTGCCATTAATTTTATGTTTTGAATAAATATTGTGAATGATTGTAAAATGTTGTGCTGTTTCTCGAGTATTTGCTTCTACTTTCACCTCTTCGTATGTGCATTGCGTGTGACAATGTAACGGAAATGGTGTTCTTGATGGTGATGGCGATACTATTTGTGCTGCAATTGCTTGCTAGAGCCATATTCAATGTGTATGCATATATTTACACCTGTGTTCACAATAATAGCAGAGTTTCCTTTTTGCGAAACTTTAACAATTGTTAATTTTTTTTTTTTAATTTCTTAATTCTTTTTTATTTTTTTAATTGAAAAATTTTTTTTTTAACTTTTTATATTGTATTTTTGTTTCGTTAATTTGTTTTACGTTTTTGTTATTTTTTATGAAAATATAGTTCATTCACTCCAACAAAAAACGTAAAACTTAAAGTTTTCAACTTTACACAAAATTTAAAAAATTCCTAGTAAGCAGTTTCGCGGTTAAAATCCGCTCTGATTTATAATATTTTTTTTTTGATCATGTTATGCATTTTCTTCGTATGCTTGTTCCGAGTTGGGTTATGAGGTTTCTTTAAGATTTACAGGTGATGGATTGGCTTAGTGCTGGGGTGGCCAGCTGATCCTCCAGACAGGAGTTCAGATGTCTGGTTGACAACAGCATTTCCTCTGCGGAAGTTTTTAAGTTTATACCGTATATGATCGGACATCAGATCCTGGCCAATTATAAACAGGTGGTACCACGTGAAAGTGCGGTTGACACTCGGGAGGAATAGGAATATGTATTCACGTAATCAACCCCATTTGCCAATTTTAAGTTGGAAGTTAATGGGTACCATCTTCAATAATAAGAATAATGCATTTTCTTCCATAGAACGGGAACTCAACATTTTTTGTGTGTGGAGACCGACCCAGTAAAAACAAAAATTCAAAAAATCAACAAAATGTTGAGAAAAAAAAATTCGGATTAAAAAATTTTAAATTTTGGATTTCTTGCACAAGCTTTTAAACCGTAAGTTATAAAAATTTTGTTGTGGTATAAACTATAAATTATGTAAGGCGGCCGCCGTAGCCGAACGGATTGGTGCGTGACTATCATTCGGAATTCACATAGAGAACGTTGGTTCGAATCTGGGTGAAACACAAAAATTAAGAAAACATTTTTCTAATAGCGGTCGCCCCTCGGCAGGCAACGGCAAACCTCCGAGTGTATTTCCGCCATGAAAAAGCTCCTCATAAAAATATCTGCTGTTCGGAATCGGCTTAAAACTGTAGGTCCCTCCATTTGTGGAACAACATCAAGACGCACACCACAAATAGGAGGAGGAGCTCGGCCAAACACCCAAAAAGGGTGTACGCGCCAATTATATATATATAAACTATAAATTTACTTTTAATTTAAAAATTTAATATTTAGCAACTTCCAACTTTTACTCTTACACGTACTTACCAAAGTTCAATTTGCTATAAAACTGCATACTCGAAATTATTCTAAAAATTTAGATTAAAAAGTTTGAAATTTTAACCAAAATTTTCTTTTCTTTTATTTATATATTTTTTCTTTTATTATATGAAACTAAAAGTTGGATAATTTTTTTTTATTATACACTATATATTTTTTTATTTAAAAATTTAATTTTGAGCAACTTTAAACTGTTCCTTTATTATATCAAAATTTAGTTCATACTCGAAAATTTTCTAAAAATTCAGAATAAAAATTTTGAAATTTTAATCAAAATTTTTTTGAGTTCTGCTGTTTTTTTTAGAAAATTTGAAACTGAAAGTTAGACAGTTTTTGTTGTAGTATAAACTATTTTTTTAAATTAAAAAATCATAAAAAATGCATAAATACTGAAATCACTGATATATGTAGCGCTGCTGTTATTTTGAACACAAGTGTACTTACATCTATACACTTATACATACACAATACCAGTTGATGGTAGCGATAAAACGTTTTCCAACACTCAGTACACCATTTACATAGAATACGTACGAGTGTGTGTGTGCGTGTGTTTGTCACGACTGAAACGAACGACCGACCATCAAACGATTGCAAACAATTCTAGCAAATAGTTGGTTGAATGGTTGGCTGGCGTGCATTTGAAATGTTAAGCATTTTTCATCGCTGCGCTGGGCTTTCCCACTTTCCAATTTTCTCATTTTTTCATCACCCATATTCCCACTTTTTTTTACCAGTCAAAGTAGTGGGCTGAGCAAAGCCACTGCAGCAGCTGATGGGCAAAGCAGATCTTCTCTCCAATGGGTAAGGCTGCACTGAAACGATCTGTGTTTTTGTTTTTTGTTGGTGGCGTTTGTTGGTTGTGGCTGCGGATAGGCATACGGGTAGAGGAGTGCACAGCGTTACCGGAAAAGTGCGGGTATTTGTATGTTGGGAATGTGGGCGCGCGCGCGAAATTAAATTAAACAAATGTCACACACTCCGAAGGGCGGACTGTGCACGCACCATTCGCAGTTTGCATACAATTAACCACTGGCTAACAAACCAAAAATGAAATATATTTACATTCACTCGTACCACTATGCTTTGTGGCATACACGCACACTAGCGCATAAGTGGCATAGTAAATACTGACAGCAAAAAAACAAAAATTTACTGAATTTCGTAAACTAATTTTCACCTATGGGCCATGAAAAACACACTTTCCACATGCAACATTGCTCGTGGCATGTCGGTGTGGCGGTTTGCTTTGATGTTGTCGTTGCAAGTAAGGGTTGTCCTGCTTTTTTTTATAGAATATAAACATGCATGTATGTATGAACACTCGTTGCCAAAAAACCCGAACTTGTTAGGGGAAAAAATTAATCAAAAATTTTTTTTCTGAAAAATGTTTTAAGAGTCTGTAAAGCTATAAGGCTTCTGTTATCCATAAAAAATTGTTTTCGTATGATTTTAAAGAATATTTCTTATAAAATATGTTCAAAAATCCAGAATATGTCCATTATCGAGTTAATTCCCTTTCAGTAATTGAGCGACTACAAGTGACCCAAGTATTTTGGGCAAGGTCTTCAATTTTTCTTAAATTTGTTTAATTTGTAGCCTTGAGCGAAATAAGAAGAAACTGAACAAATTTAAAAACAAAATTTATAGTTTTAAGATTAAGTAATAATGCTGAAAATTTTGGTAAAACGTTTTTAAAAGCCATATTTTTAATTTTTTTTTTATTTTTAAGGCTAAAATTTAATTTTAACAAATTTTAGAAATAATGTAATAAGTTTAAGCCGATTTTATGTAGAAAATTTTGGTAAGGACTTTTGCAAAGCCATTTTTGTAACTAAAGATCACATTTTTGGAAAAAATTTAATTTTAATATTTATTTACTATTGAAAATTTTGGTAAATTATTTTTTGCTAATTTTTTTTCAAGTCTGTATGCTAAAATTGAATTTTTAATTTATTATAATTAATTTCGTATTTGTTGCATACCTCATATCTATTTATTCTCTATATATATCTATTCTATGTTAGATCACGACAAAAAATCAAGTAAATTTGATATGCCACAGTGAATATTAGTAAACACACAAATTTTTTTTATTACAGTCAAAATGTCAAATTACGTTCCAACAAAACAGCATTTGCGGGGAGGTTTGCTTTTGTTCTTCAATTTAAAGAAAAGTGCAACAGAAACACATCGTTTACTCTCAGAAGCTTATCCTGAATATGCTCCAGAGGTTAGTATATGTCAGCAGTGGTTTGCACGATTTAAAAGTGGTGATTTTGACACAGAAGACAAAGAGCGATCAGGTCCACCAAAAAAATTTGAAGACGAAGAATTGGAGGCATTACTCGATCAAGATCCATGTCAAACTCAAGAGGAACTTGGAAAAACATTGGAAGCCACTTAACAAGCCATTTCTAAACGTTTAAAAGCAGCCGGATACATTCACAAACACGGAAATTGGGTGCCACACGAATTGAAGCCGAGAGGCGTTGAGATACGATTTTGCATGTCTGAAATGGTGCTTAATCGCCACAAAAAGAAATCGTTTTTGCATTGTATTGCCCCTGGCGATGAAAAGTGGACTCTTTACGACAACCCAAAGCGTAAAAGATCATATCGTCATATGAATTCAAAAAAGCCCTAAGTTACAAAAAATTCAAAATCGACTTTTTAGTTGATTATCATGCACCGTATCATTATACATGTTCCTTTAAAATATAATCCAACAACCAATAATGACGTTGGTATAAACAAAATTCGAAAAGCCGGCGACGGTGACGGTGAATAAAAGGTTTTTTGCTTCTCCTGTAAAATTTTTAAAATGTAACTTAGGGCTATTTTGATTTCATGTGACGATATGTGAAGCCTGGGCAAGCAGCCC